>JAJOZX010006510.1:155000-236595 GCA_023014485.1 Bathynomus jamesi | reverse complement strand
CACCATATGATCGGGTAAATCTTGGTCCCAACCAAGTGCAATTTAACAAGAGGCTCTGAAACCAAATTTCTGACTTTATTACAAATGGAGCCAGGATTCCCACACGATCAAAGACCTTTGGAAGCCAAACAAAGAGCTGTACGTTTTGTCCACTTTGTCTCATTCTGACCAAGCTCTACTAAAGATTTCCCATTGAAGTTAAACAAATCCTCTCCTTGCTGCCAAACAGTACCTAGCACCTTTGTGTCTATTGCCAACAACTCTTTAATAACAGAATCATCAATACTTTCTGATGCATCAGGTCATACACATGACTGACACATAAACTATTGTAACTGAAAATGATTGTTCTCCCATTTGCTCTGTATGAACTGGTCCCCAATTAAACCACCCCTAATATCTCCAGTCTAACTGTAGAAGTAGGTTAAGTCTAGCCTTGTAAGGTTCAGCCTAGAGATTCTGGAAATGGTGTAGAGCGGGGAGAGTAAATTGAGCTCCACAGTAGGATTCCTCAACAAATTAGGTTAGGTTAATTTACCTTAGCCTATGTTAAGCTATGAGTTGATACAAGGTCTTAGACAACAATGTAGGCCTAATTTAACTGGACCTAGTTTATACGTTATGATTAAACTGCGGTTTTGAAATACAATTGTTCACTTACTGAGTGTCATTAGATAATTCGTGATTCCATCTTGTAGTCTTTCTTCTAGTTGTTTAATTTTTGAGAGCGTACTTGCTGGTGGCGATTTTTTACCGTTTTCAAGCTCCTTCGTTCGCCAAGCCGTTCATGATGCAAGTCATTTGTTCCCCGGCTTTTTCAACGAGCGTCCTTTTTGTTTGTTGGTTGATCGGTAGTGTATGTCTACTACAGAGTACGCTGTATCGCACTGTATATAAATACAAGTGTGTAGAATAACTGTGGTGAACAACCAAATCGTTTCATCCACCTTGTTATTGACATGAAAGGAGTTTAATAATTGATAGATTAACTACTTACCTTCCCAGTGAACCATTTTCTTTCTCTCCCAACACCCTTCACGTATCATTTTTCCATAATAGCTTGGAATTTCAATAAGGCCCAAAGAGTTTTGCATTGTAACTGCAAGCCGACTAGTAATGACTACACGCATCACTTCCAACCTTAGAATAGAAAGCCTTTTCAAAGGTGCTACCCTGCACTTTGCAGCAACCAACCTGTAACTTACTTCCTCTTCGACTGTGCCTCTTATATAAATGCAAGTTGCATACGCTTCCTCACTTGCATCACAAAAGATGTGTAGGTCCAAATTATCTGGACTATTGTTGAACTCTCCAAAGTACCATCTTGGGTTTTGAATGTCTCAAAGATGTTCCAGTTCTTTGAAGCAATATTTGCACTTTACCACCATATGATCGGGTAAATCTTGGTCCCAACAAAGTGCAATTTAACAAGAGGCTCTAAAACCAAATTTCTGACTTTATTACAAATGGAGCCAGGATTCCCACACGATGAAAGACCTTTGGAAGCCAAACAAAGAGCTGTACGTTTTGTCCACCTTGTCTCATTCTGACCAAGCTCTACTAAAGATTTCCCATTGAAGTTAAACAAATCCTCTCCTTGCTTCCAAACAGTACCTAGCACCTTTGTGTCTATTGCCCACAACTCCTTAATAACAGAATCATCAATACTTTCTGATGCATCAGGTCATACACATGACTGACACATAAACTATTGTAACTGAAAATGATTGTTCTCCCATTTGCTCTGTATGAACTATCCCACCACCAATATCTCCGGTCTAACTGTAGAGTATGCTAAGCCGAGCCTTGTAAGGGTAAGCCCAGAGATTCTGGAAATGGTCTAGAGCGGGGAGAGTAAATTGAGCTCCACAGTAGGATTCCTCAACAAATTAGGTTAGGTTAATTTACCTTAGCCTACGTTAAGCTATGAGTTGATACTAGGTCTTAGACAACAATGTAGGCCTAATTTAACTGGACCTAGTTTATACGTTATGATTAAACTGCGGTTTTGAAATACAACTGTTCACTTACTGAGTGTCATTAGATAATTCGTGATTCCATCTTGTAGTCTTTCTTCTAGTTGTTTAATTTTTGAGAGCGTACTTGCTGGTGGCGATTTTTTACCGTTTTCAAGCTCCTTCGTTCGCCAAGCCGTTCATGATGCAAGTCATTTGTTCCCCGGCTTTTTCAACGAGCGTCCTTTTTGTTTGTTGGTTGATCGGTAGTGTATGTCTACTACCGAGTACGCTGTATCGCACTGTATATAAATACAAGTGTGTAGAATAACTGTGGTGAACAACCAAATCGTTTCATCCACCTTGTTATTGACATGAAAGGAGTTTAATAATTGATAGATTAACTACTTACCTACCCAGTGAACCATTTTCTTTCTCTCCCAACACCCTTCACGTATCATTTTTCCATAATAGCTTGGAATTTCAATAAGGCCCAAAGAGTTTTGCATTGTAACTGCAAGCCGACTAGTAATGACTACACGCATCACTTCCAACCTTGGAATAGAAAGCCTTTTCAAAGGTGCTACCCTGCACTTTGCAGCAACCAACCTGTAACTTACTTCCTCTTCGACTGTGCCTCTTATATAAATGCAAGTTGCATACGCTTCCTCACTTGCATCACAAAAGATGTGTAGGTCCAAATTATCTGGACTATTGTCGAACTCTCCAATGTACCATCTTTGGTTGTCTTCAAGATGTTCTAGTTTTTTGAAGCAATATTTGCACTTTACCACCATATGATCGAGTAAACCCTGGTCCCAACCACGTCCAATTTAACAAGATGCTCTGAAACCAAATTTCTGACTTTATTACAAATGGAGCCAGGAATCCCAGAGGACCAAAGAGCTTTGGAAGTCAAACAAAGAGCTGTACGTTTTGTCTACTTTGTCACATTCTCAGCAAGCTCTACTAAAGATTTCCCATTGAAGTTAAACAAATCCTCTCCTTGCTGCCGAACAATGCCTAGCACCTTTGTGTCTGTTGCCCACGACTCCTTAATACCAGAATCCTCAATACTTTCTGCTGCTTCAGGTCATACACATGACTGACTCATAAACTGTTGTAACTGAGAATGATTGGTCTGCCATTTGCTCTGTATGAACTGGTCCCCAATTAAACCACCCCTAATATCTCCAGTCTAACTGTAGAAGTAGGTTAAGTCTAGCCTTGTAAGGTTCAGCCTAGAGATTCTGGAAATGGTCTAGAGCGGGGAGAGTAAATTGAGCTCCACAGTAGGATTGCTCAACAAATTAGGTTAGGTTAATTTACCTTAGCCTATGTTAAGCTATGAGTTGATACAAGGTCTTAGACAACAATGTAGGCCTAATTTAACTGGACCTATTTTATACGTTATGATTAAACTGCGGTTTTGGAATACAATTGTTCACTTACTGAGTGTCATTAGATAATTCGTGATTCCATCTTGTAGTTCGAACCTAAGTGTGTGTCTCTGGATTGGAATGTTTCCTTACTCGCTTTTAGTAAATGTAATAATGGAAGTAATTAATGTGGAAATAAATATATGCAGTAATTATGTCAAAACATTAGGATCTGTATGTATAGAACAAGAAGATATTTTTAATTTGTGGAAATGTAGTTATAAGCTGACCCTGTAATAAAATGCCCTTCTGGTTTCGGGAGAACGATATCTAACCTAGGTGCGAATTTCTCAATGGTCTCTGGATTATTTCCTAATCGCCTTTTTTCATTCGTTTTTCGGTTTATAATTTCTGTATAATAAACAACAATGTAATAACCAATGTAATAATAAATTTATAATTTCTGTAATTAATAATTATGCAATATTAAATGTAATAAATTTAATTATAAATGTAATAATTATGTAAAAATAATAGAATCTGTATGTTTAGAACAGGAAGATAGTTTTTAAAAAATTTGTGCGAATGTACTTAATGAAAATGCCCCTCCTGTCTCGAGAGAATGGAATCTAACCTAGGTGCGAATTTCTTAACGGTCGATCCCTGAACTGTTTTTCCCTCTTGTTTTGTTTCATTTGTGTTTCTGTATCCACCCGAGGAGGATGCCAGTGGGCGTCGAAACTGTCGTGGAAATAAACTCTGTCTATTAGAGTGGGTTTTTATTCTCATATTTTGACCTTCACGTAAAAAACTGAAGTTTTTTTGCATTTCTTCTAGTTGTTTAATTTTTGAGAGCGTACTTGCTGGTGGCGATTTTTTACCGTTTTCAAGCTCCTTCGTTCGCCAAGCCGTACTTGATGCAAGTAATTTGTTCCCAGGCTTTTTCATCGAGCGTCCTTTTTGTTTGTTGGTTGATCGGTAGTGTATGTCTACTACCGAGTACGCTGTATCGCACTGTATATAAATACAAGTGTGGAGAATAACTGTGGTGAACAACCAAATCGTTTCATCCACCTTGTTATTGACATGAAAGGAGTTTAATAATTGATAGATTAACTACTTACCTACCCAGTGAACCATTTTCTTTCTCTCCCAACACCCTTCACGTATCAGTTTTCCATAATAGCTTGGAATTTCAATAAGGCCCAAAGAGTTTTGCATTGTAACTGCAAGCCGACTAGTAATGACTACACGCATCACTTCCAACCTTGGAATAGAAAGCCTTTTCAAAGGTGCTACCCTGCACTTTGCAGCAACCAACCTGTAACTTACTTCCTCTTCGACTGTGCCTCTTATATAAATGCAAGTTGCATACGCTCCCTCACTTGCATCACGAAAGATGTGTAGGTCCAAATTATCTGGACTATTGTTGAACTCTCCAAAGTACCATCTTGGGGTTTGAATGTCTCAAAGATATTCCAGTTCTTTGAAGCAATATTTGCACTTTACCACCATATGATCGGGTAAATCTTGGTCCCAACCAAGTGCAATTTAATAAGAGGCTCTGAAACCAAATTTCTGACTTTATTACAAATGGAGCAGGTTCCCACACGATCAAAGACCTTTGAAGCCAAACAAAGAGCTGTACGTTTTGTCCCCTTGTCTCATTCTGACCAAGCTCTACTAAGATTTCCCATTGAAGTTAAACAATCCTCTCCTTGCTGCCAACAGTACCTAGCACCTTTGTGTCTATTGCCACCAACTCTTTAATAACAGAATCATCAATACTTTCTGATGCATCAGGTCATACACATGACTGACACATAACTATTGTAACTGAAAATGATTGTTCTCCCATTTGCTCTGTATGACTATCCCACCACCAATATCTCCAGTCTACTGTAGAGTATGTTAAGCGAGCCTGTAAGGGTAAGCCCAGAGATTCTGGAAATGGTCTAGAGCGGGGAGAGTAAATTGAGCTCACAGTAGGATTCCTCAACAAATTAGGTTAGGTTATTTACCTTAGCCTATGTAAGCTATGAGTTGATACTAGGTCTTAGACAACAATGTAGGCCTAATTTAACTGGACCTAGTTTATACGTTATGATTAAACTGCGGTTTTGAAATACAATTGTTCACTTACTGAATGCCATTAGATAATTCGTGATTCCATCTGTAGTCTTTCTTCTAGTTTGTTTAATTGTTGAGAGCGTACTTGCTGGTGGCGATTTTTTACCGTTTCAGCTCCTTCGTTCGCCAAGCCGTTCTTGATGCAAGTCATTTGTTCCCCGGCTTTTTCAACGAGCGTCCTTTTTGTTTGTTGGTTGATCGGTAGTGTATGTCTACTACCGAGTACGCTGTATCGCACTGTATATATACAAGTGTGGAGAATCTGTGGTGAACAACCAAATCGTTTCATCCACCTTGTTATTGACATGAAAGAGTTTAATAATTGATAGATTAACTACTTACCTACCCAGTGAACCATTTTCTTTCTCTCCCCACCCTTCACGTATCAGTTTTCCATAATATCTTGGAATTTCAATAAGGCCCAAAGAGTTTTGCATTGTAACTGCAAGCCGACTAGTAATGACTACACGCATCACTTCCAACCTTGGAATAGAAAGCCTTTTCAAAGGTGCTACCCTGCACTTTGCAGCAACCAACCTGTAACTTACTTCCTCTTCGACTGTGCCTCTTATATAAATGCAAGTTGCATACGCTTCCTCACTTGCATCACAAAGATGTGTAGGTCCAAATTATCTGGACTATTGTTGAACTCTCCAATGTACCATCTTTGTTTGTGTCTTCAAGATGTTCTAGTTCTTTGAAGCAATATTTGCACTTTACCACCATATGATCGAGTAAACCTTGGTCCCAACCAACGTCCAATTTAACAAGATGCCTGAAACCAAATTTCTGACTTTATTACAAATGGAGCCAGAATCCCGAGGACCAAAGAGCTCTTTGGAAGCCAAACAAAGCTGTACGTTTTGTCTACTTTGTCACATTCTCAGCAAGCTCTACTAAAGATTCCCATTGAAGTTAAACAATCCTCTCCTTGCTGCCGAACAATCCTAGCACCTTTGTGTCTGTTGCCCACGCTCCTTAATACCAGAATCCTCAATACTTTCTGCTGCTTCAGTCATACACATGATGACTCATAACTGTTGTAACTGAGAATGATTGGTCTGCCATTTGCTCTGTATGAACTGGTCCCCAATTAAACCACCCCTAATATCTCCAGTCTAACTGTAGAAGTAGGTTAAGTCTAGCCTTGTAAGGTTCAGCCTAGAGATTCTGGAAATGGTCTAGAGCGGGAGAGTAAATTGAGCTCCACAGTAGGATTGCTCAACAAATTAGGTTAGTTATTTACCTTAGCCTATTTTAAGCTATGAGTTGATACAGGTCTTAGACAACAATGTAGGCCTAATTTAACTGGCCTATTTTACGTTTGATTAAACTGCGGTTTGGAATACAATTGTTCCTTACTGATGTCATAGATAATTCGTGATTCCATCTTGTAGTCTTTCTTCTAGTTGTTTAATTTTTGAGAGCGTACTTGCTGGTGGCGATTTTTTACCGTTTTCAAGCTCCTGTCGTCGCAAGCCGTACTTGATGCAAGTAATTTGTTCCCATCTTTTCATCGAGCGTTCTTTTTGTTTGTTGGTTGATCGGTAGTGTATGTCTACTACCGATACGCTGTATCGCACTGTATATAATACAAGTGTGGAGAATAACTGTGGTGAACAACCAAATCGTTTCATCCCCTTGTTATTTGACATGAAATAGTTTAATAATTGATAGATTAACTACTTACCTACCCAGTGAACCATTTTTCTTTCTCTCCCACACCCTTCACGTATCATTTTCCATAATAGCTTGGAATTTCAATAAGGCCCAAAGAGTTTTGCATTGTAACTGCAAGCCGACTAGTAAGACTACGCATCACTTCCAACCTTGGAATAGAAAGGCCTTTTCAAAGGTGCTACCCTGCCTTTGCAGCAACCAACCTGTAACTTACTTCCTCTTCGACTGTGCCTCTTATATAAATGCAAATTGCATACGCTTCCTCACTTGCATCACGAAAGATGTGTAGGTCCAAATTATCTGGACTATTGTTGAAACTCTCCAAAGTACCATCTTGGGGTTTGAATGTCTCAAGATATTCCAGTTCTTTGAAGCAATATTTGCACTTTAACCACCATAATGATCGGGTAAATCTTGGTCCCAACCAGTGCAATTTAACAAGAGGCTTGAAACCAAATTTCTGACTTTATTACAAATGGAGCCAGATTCCCACAGATCAAAGACCTTTGAAGCCAAACAAAGAGCTGTACGTTTTTGTCCACCTTGTCTCATTCTGACCAAGCTCTACTAAGATTTCCCATTGAAGTTAAACAATCCTCTCCTTGCTGCCAACAGTACCTAGCACCTTTGTGTCTATTGCCCACAACTCTTTAATAACAGAATCATCAATACTTTCTGATGCATCAGGTCATACACATGACTGACACATAAACTATTGTAACTGAAAATGATTGTTCTCCCATTTGCTCTGTATGACTATCCCACCACCAATATCTCCAGTCTAACTGTAGAGTATGTTAGCCGAGCCTGTAAGGGTAACCCAGAGATTCTGGAAATGGTCTAGAGCGGGAGAGTAAATTGAGCTCCACAGTAGGATTCCTCAACAATTAGGTTGGTTAATTTACCTTAGCCTATTAAGCTATGAGTTGATACTAGGTCTTAGACAACAATGTAGGCCTAATTTAACTGGACCTAGTTTATACGTTATGATTAAACTGCGGTTTTGAAATACAATTGTTCACTTACTGAGTGTCATTAGATAATTCGTGATTCCATCTTGTAGTCTTTCTTCTAGTTGTTTTAATTGTTGAGAGCGTACTTGCTGGTGGCGATTTTTTACCGTTTTCAAGCTCCTTCGTTCGCCAAGCCGTTCTTGATGCAAGTCATTTGTTCCCCGGCTTTTTCACGAGCGTCCTTTTTGTTTGTTGGTTGATCGGTAGTGTATGTCTACTACCGAGTACGCTGTATCGCACTGTATATAAATACAAGTGTGGAGAATAACTGTGGTGAACAACCAAATCGTTTCATCCACCTTGTTATTGACATGAAAGGAGTTTAATAATTGATAGATTAACTACTTACCTACCCAGTGAACCATTTTCTTTCTCTCCCAACACCCTTCACGTATCAGTTTTCCATAAGCTTGGAATTTCAATAAGGCCCAAAGAGTTTTGCATTGTAACTGCAAGCGACTAGTAATGACTACACGCATCACTTCCAACCTTGGAATAGAAAGCCTTTTCAAAGGTGCTACCCTGCACTTTGCAGCAACCAACCTGTAACTTACTTCCTCTTCGACTGTGCCTCTTATATAAATGCAAGTTGCATACGCTTCCTCAACTTGCATCACAAAGATGTGTAGGTCCAAATTATCTGGACTATTGTCGAACTCTCCAAAGTACCATCTTGGGTTTGAATGTCTCAAGATGTTCCAGTTCTTTGAAGCAATATTTGCACTTTACCACCATATGATCGGTAAATCTTGGTCCCAACCAAGTGCAATTTAACAAGATGCTCTGAAACCAATTTCTGACTTTATTACAAATGGAGCCAGATTCCCACACGTCAAAGACCTTTGAAGCCAAAACAAAGTACGTTTTGTCCACCTTTGTCTCATTCTGACCAAGCTCTACTAAAGATTTCCCATTGAAGTTAAACAAATCCTCTCCTTGCTGCCAAACATACCTAGCACCTTTGTGTCTATTGCCCACGAACTCCTTAATAACAGAATCATCAATACTTTCTGATGCATCAGGTCATACACATGACTGACTCATAAACTATTGTAACTGAAATGATTGTCCCATTTTGCTCTGTATGAACATCCCCCACACCCCTAATATCTCCAGTCTAACTGTAGAGTATGTTAAGCTCGAGCCTTGTAAGGGTAAGCCCAGAGATTCTGGAAATGGTCTAGAGCGGGAGAGTAAATTGAGCTCCACAGTAGGATTCCTCAACAAATTAGGTTAGGTTAATTTACCTTAGCCTATGTTAAGCTATGAGTTTGATACTAGGTCTTAGACAACAATGTAGGCCTAATTTAACTGGACCTAGTTTATACGTTATGATTAAACTGCGGTTTTGAAATACAATTGTTCACTTACTGAGTGTCATTAGATAATTCGTGATTCCATCTGTAGTCTTTCTTCTAGTGTTTAATTTTTGAGAGCGTACTTGCTGGTGGCGATTTTTACCGTTTTCAAGCTCCTTCGTTCGCCAAGCCGTTCATGATGCAAGTATTTGTTCCCCGCTTTTTCAACGAGCGTCCTTTTTGTTTGTTGGTTGATCGGTAGTGTATGTCTACTACCGAGTACGCTGTATCGCACTGTATATAAATACAAGTGTGGAGATACTGTGGTGAACAACCAATCGTTTCATCCACCTTGTTATTGACATGAAAGGAGTTTAATAATTGATAGATTAACTACTTACCTACCCAGTGAACCATTTTCTTTCTCTCCCAACACCCTTCACGTATCAGTTTTCCATAATAGCTTGGAATTTTCAATAAGGCCCAAAGAGTTTTGCATTGTAACTGCAAGCCGACTAGTAATGACTACACGCATCACTTCCAACCTTGGAATAGAAAGCCTTTTCAAAGGTGCTACCCTGCACTTTGAAGCAACCAACCTGTAACTTACTTCCTCTTCGACTGTGCCTCTTATATAAATGCAAGTTGCATACGCTTCCTCACTTGCATCACAAAAGATGTGTAGGTCCAATTATCTGGACTATTGTCGAACTCTCCAATGTACCATCTTTGGTTGTCTTCAAATGTTTAGTTCTTTGAAGCAATATTTGCACTTTACCACCATATGATTGGTAACTTGGTCCCAACCGTCCAATTTAACAAGATGCTCTGAAACCAAATTTCTGACTTTATTACAAATGGAGCCAGGATCCCACAGGACCAAAGAGCCTTTGGAAGCCAAACAAAGAGCTGTACGTTTTGTCCTACTTGTCATTCTCAGCAAGCTCTACTAAAGATTTCCCATTGAAGTTAAACAAATCCTCTCCTTGCTGCCAACAGTGCCTAGCACCTTTGTGTCTGTTGCCCACGACTCCTTAATACCAGAATCCTCAATACTTTCTGCTGCTTCAGGTCATACACATGACTGACTCATAAACTGTTGTAACTGAGAATGATTGGTCTGCCATTTGCTCTGTATGAACTGGTCCCCAATTAAACCACCCCTAATATCTCCAGTCTAACTGTAGAAGTAGGTTAAGTCTAGCCTTGTAAGGTTCACCTAGAGATTCTAGAAATGGTCTAGAGCGGGAGAGTAAATTGAGCTCCACAGTAGGATTGCCAACAAATTAGGTTAGGTTAATTTACCTTAGCCTATTTTAAGCTATGAGTTGATACAAGGTAGACAACAATGTAGGCCTAATTTAACTGGACCTATTTTATACGTTATGATTAAACTGCGGTTTTGGAATACAATTGTTCACTTACTGAGTGTCATTAGATAATTCGTGATTCCATCTTGTAGTCTTTCTTCTAGTTGTTTAATTTTTGAGAGCGTACTTGCTGGTGGCGATTTTTTACCGTTTTCAAGCTCCTTCGTTCGCCAAGCCGTACTTGATGCAAGTAATTTGTTCCCAGGCTTTTTCATCGAGCGTCCTTTTTGTTTGTTGGTTGATCGGTAGTGTATGTCTACTACCGAGTACGCTGTATCGCACTGTATATAAATACAAGTGTGGAGAATAACTGTGGTGAACAACCAAATCGTTTCATCCACCTTGTTATTGACATGAAAGGAGTTTAATAATTGATAGATTAACTACTTACCTACCCAGTGAACCATAATCTTTCTCTCCCAACACCCTTCACGTATCAGTTTTCCATAATAGCTTGGAATTTCAATAAGGCCCAAAGAGTTTTGCATTGTAACTGCAAGCCGACTAGTAATGACTACACGCATCACTTCCAACCTTGGAATAGAAAGCCTTTTCAAAGGTGCTACCCTGCACTTTGCAGCAACCAACCTGTAACTTACTTCCTCTTCGACTGTGCCTCTTATATAAATGCAAGTTGCATACGCTTCCTCACTTGCATCACGAAAGATGTGTAGGTCCAAATTATCTGGACTATTGATGAACTCTCCAAAGTACCATCTTGGGGTTTGAATATCTGAAAGATATTCCAGTTCTTTGAAGCAATATTTGCACTTTACCACCATATGATCGTGTAAATCTTGGTCCCAACAAAGTGCAATTTAACAAGAGGCTCTGAAACCAAATTTCTGACTTTATTACAAATGGAGCCAGGATTCCCACACGATCAAAGACCTTTGGAAGCCAAACAAAGAGCTGTACGTTTTGTCCACCTTGTCTCATTCTGACCAAGCTCTACTAAAGATTTCCCATTGAAGTTAAACAAATCCTCTCCTTGCTGCCAAACAGTACCTAGCACGTTTGTGTCTATTGCCCACAACTCCTTAATAACAGAATCATCAATACTTTCTGATGCATCAGGTCATACACATGACTGACACATAAACTATTGTAACTGAAAATGATTGTTCTCCCATTTGCTCTGTATGAACTATCCCACCACCAATATCTCCAGTCTAACTGTAGAGTATGTTAAGCCGAGCCTTGTAAGGGTAAGCCCAGAGATTCTGGAAATGGTCTTGAGCGGGGAGAGTAAATTGAGCTCCACAGTAGGATTCCTCAACAAATTAGGTTAGGTTAATTTACCTTAGCCTACGTTAAGCTATGAGTTGATACTAGGTCTTAGACAACAATGTAGGCCTAATTTTACTGACCTAGTTTATACGTTATGATTAAACTGCGGTTTTGTAATACAATTGTTCACTTACTGAGTGTCATTAGATAATTCGTGATTCCATCTTGTAGTCTTTCTTCTAGTTGTTTAATTTTTGAGAGCGTACTTGCTGGTGGCGATTTTTTACCGTTTTCAAGCTCCTTCGTTCGCCAAGCCGTTCATGATGCAAGTCATTTGTTCCCCGGCTTTTTCAACGAGCGTCCTTTTTGTTTGTTGGTTGATCGGTAGTGTATGTCTACTACCGAGTACGCTGTATCGCACTGTATATAAATACAAGTGTGTAGAATAACTGTGGTGAACAACCAAATCGTTTCATCCACCTTGTTATTGACATGAAAGGAGTTTAATAATTGATAGATTAACTACATACCTACCCAGTGAACCATTTTCTTTCTCTCCCAACACCCTTCACGTATCATTTTTCCATAATAGCTTGGAATTTCAATAAGGCCCAAAGAGTTTTGCATTGTAACTGCAAGCCGACTAGTAATGACTACACGCATCACTTCCAACCTTGGAATAGAAAGCCTTTTCAAAGGTGCTACCCTGCACTTTGCAGCAACCAACCTGTAACTTACTTCCTCTTCGACTGTGCCTCTTATATAAATGCAAGTTGCATACGCTTCCTCAATTGCATCACAAAAGATGTGTAGGTCTAAATTATCTGGACTATTGTCGAACTCTCCAATGTACCATCTTTGGTTGTCTTCAAGATGTTCTAGTTCTTTGAAGCAATATTTGCACTTTACCACCATATGATCGAGTAAACCTTGGTCCCAACCACGTCCAATTTAACAAGATGCTCTGAAACCAAATTTCTGACTTTATTACAAATGGAGCCAGGAATCCCAGAGGACCAAAGAGCTTTGGAAGCTAAACAAAGGGCTGTACGTTTTGTCTACTTTGTCACATTCTCAGCAAGCTCTACTAAAGATTTCCCATTGAAGTTAAACAAATCCTCTCCTTGCTGCCGAACAATGCCTAGCACCTTTGTGTCTGTTGCCCACGACTCCTTAATACCAGAATCCTCAATACTTTCTGCTGCTTCAGGTCATACACATGACTGACTCATAAACTGTTGTAACTGAGAATGATTGGTCTGCCATTTGCTCTGTATGAACTGGTCCCCAATTAAACCACCCTAATATCTCCAGTCTAACTGTAGAAGTAGGTTAAGTCTAGCCTTGTAAGGTTCAGCCTAGAGATTCTGGAAATGGTCTAGAGCGGGGAGAGTAAATTGAGCTCCACAGTAGGATTCCTCAACAAATTAGGTTAGGTTAATTTACCTTAGCCTATGTTAAGCTATGAGTTGATACAAGGTCTTAGACAACAATGTAGGCCTAATTTAACTGGACCTAGTTTATACGTTATGATTAAACTGCGGTTTTGAAATACAATTGTTCACTTACTGAGTGTCATTAGATAATTCGTGATTCCATCTTGTAGTCTTTCTTCTAGTTTTTTAATTTTTGAGAGCGTACTTGCTGGTGGCGATTTTTTACCGTTTTCAAGCTCCTTCGTTCGCCAAGCCGTACTTGATGCAAGTCATTTGTTCCCCTGCTTTTTCAACGAGCGTCCTTTTTGTTTGTTGGTTGATCGGTAGTATATGTCTACTACCGAGTACGCTGTATCGCACTGTATATAAATACAAGTGTGGAGAATAACTCTGGTGAACAACCAAATCGTTTCATCCACCTTGTTATTGACATGAAAGGAGTTTAATAATTGATAGATTAACTACTTACCTACCCAGTGAACCATTTTCTTTCTCTCCCAACACCCTTCACG
Organism: Bathynomus jamesi; assembly: GCA_023014485.1. Lineage (NCBI taxonomy): Eukaryota > Metazoa > Arthropoda > Malacostraca > Isopoda > Cirolanidae > Bathynomus > Bathynomus jamesi. Next base: position 222,592 of record JAJOZX010006510.1, on the reverse strand, counting down.
TATCAGTTTTCCAAAGTAGCTTGGAATTTCAATAAGGCCCAAAGAGTTTTGCATTGTAACTGCAAGCCGACTAGTAATGACTACACGCATCACTTCCAACCTTGGAATAGAAAGCCTTTTCAAAGGTGCTACCCTGCACTTTGCAGCAACCAACCTGTAACTTACTTCCTCTTCGACTGTGCCTCTTATATAAATGCAAGTTGCATACGCTTCCTCACTTGCATCACAAAAGATGTGTAGGTCCAAATTATCTTGACTATTGTTGAACTCTCCAAAGTACCATCTTGGGCTTTGAATGTCTCAAAGATGTTCCAGTTCTTTGAAGCGATATTTGCAATTTACCACCATATGATCGGGTAAATCTTGGTCCCAACAAAGTGCAATTTAACAAGAGGCTCTGAACCAATTTCTGACTTTATTACAAATGGAGCCAGGATTCCCACACGATCAAAGACCTTTGGAAGCCAAACAAAGAGCTGTACGTTTTGTCCACCTTGTCTCATTCTGACCAAGCTCTACTAAAGATTTCCCATTGAAGTTAAACAAATCCTCTCCTTGCTGCCAAACAGTACCTAGCACCTTTGTGTCTATTGCCCACAACTCCTTAATAACAGAATCATCAATACTTTCTGATGCATCAGGTCATACACATGACTGACACATAAACTATTGTAACTGAAAATGATTGTTCTCCCATTTGCTCTGTATGAATTGGTCCCCAACTATCCCACCACCAATATCTCCAGTCTAACTGTAGAGTATGTTAAGCCGTGCCTTGTAAGGGTAAGCCCAGAGATTCTGGAAATGGTCTAGAGCGGGGAGAGTAAATTGAGCTCCACAGAAGGATTCCTCAACAAATTAGGTTAGGTTAATTTACCTTAGCCTATGTTAAGCTATGAGTTGATACTAGGTCTTAGACAACAATGTAGGCCTAATTTAACTGGACCTAGTTTATACGTTATGATTAAACTGCGGTTTTGAAATACAATTGTTCACTTACTGAGTGTCATTAGATAATTCGTGATTCCATCTTGTAGTCTTTCTTCTAGTCGTTAAATTTTTGAGAGCGTACATGCTGGTGGCGATTTTTTACCGTTTTCAAGCTCCTTCGTTCGCCAAGCCGTTCTTGATGCAAGTCCTTTGTTCCCCGGCTTTTTCAACGAGCGTCCTTTTTGTTTTTTGGTTGATCGGTAGTGTATGTCTACTACAGAGTACGCTGTATCGCACTGTATATAAATACAAGTGTGGAGAATAACTGTGGTGAACAACCAATTCGTTTCATCCACCTTGTTATTGACATAAAAGGAGTTTAATAATTGATAGATTAACTACTTACCTACCCAGTGAACCATTTTCTTTCTCTCCCAACACCCTTCACATATCAGTTTTCCATAATAGCTTGGAATTTCAATAAGGCCCAAAGAGTTTTGCATTGTAACTGCAAGCCGACTAGTAATGACTACACCCATCACTTCCAACCTTGGAATAGAAAGCCTTTTCAAAGGTGCTACTCTGCACTTTGCAGCAACCAACCTGTAACTTACTTCCTCTTCGACTGTGCCTCTTATATAAATGCAAGTTGCATACGCTTCCTAACTTGCATCACAAAAGATGTGTAGGTCCAAATTATGTTGACTATTGTTGAACTCTCCAAAGTACCATCTTGGGTTTTGAATGTCTCAAAGATGTTCCATTTCTTTGAAGCAGTATTTGCACATTACCACCATATGATCGGGCAAATCTTGGTCCCAACCAAGTGCAATTTAACAAGAGGCTCAGAAACCAAATTTCTGACTTTATTACAAATGGAGCCAGGAATCCCACACGATCAAAGACCTTTGGAAGCCAAACAAAGAGCTGTACGTTTTGTCCACCTTGTCTCATTCTGAACAAGCTCTACTAAAGATTTCCCATTGAAGTTAAACAAATCCTCTCCTTGCTGCCAAACAGTACCTTGCACCTTTGTGTCTATTGCCCACAACTCCTTAATACCAGAATCATCAATACTTTCTGATGCATCAGGTCATACACATGACTGACACATAAACTATTGTAACTGAGAATGATTGTTCTCCCATTTGCTCTGTATGAATTGGTCCCAAACTAACCCACCACCAATATCTCCAGTCTAACTGTAGAGTATGTTAAGCCGAGCCTTGTAAGGGTAAGCCCAGAGATTCTGGAAATGGTCTAGAGCGGGGAGAGTAAATTGAGCTCCACAGCAGGATTCCTCACCAAATTAGGTTAGGTTAATTTACCTTAGCCTGTGTTAAGCTATGAGTTGATACTACGTCTTAGACCACAATGTCTAACTAATTTAACTGGACCTAGTTTACACGTTATGAATAAACTGGGGTTTAGAAATACAATTGTTCACTTACTGAGTGTCATTAGATAAATCGTGATTTCTTCTAGTTGTTTAATTTTTGAGAGCGTTCATGCTGGTGGCGATTTTTTACTGTTTTCAAGCTACTTCGTTCGCCAAGTCGTTCATGATGCATGTCCTTTGTTCCCTGGCTTTTTCCACGAGCGTCCTTTTTGTTTGTTGGTTGATCGGTAGTGTATGGCTACTAGCGAGTACGTTGTATCGCACAGTATATACATACAAGTGTGGAGAATAACTATGGTGAACAACCAATTGGTTTCATCCACCCATTTACTGACATAAAAGGAGTTTAATAATTGTTAGATTAACTACCTACCTACCCAGTAGACCATTTTCGTTCTCTCACATCTCCCTTCACGTATCAGTTTTCCATAATAGCTGGGAATTTCATAAAGGTACAAAGAGATTTGCACTGTAACTGGAAGCCGACTAGTAATGACTACACCCATCACTTCCAACCTTCGAATAGAAAGCCTTTTCAAAGGTGCTACTCTGCACTTTGCAGCAACCAACCTGCAACTTACTCCCTCTTCGACTGTGCCTCTTATATAAATGCAAGTTGCATACGCTTCCTCACTTGCATCACAAAAGATTTGTAGGTCCAAATTATCTGGACTATTGTTGAACTCTCCAATGTACCATCTTGGGTTTTGAATGTGCCAAAGATGTTCCAGTTCTTTGAAGCAATATTTGCACTTTACCACCATATGATTGTGTAAGTCTTGATCCCAACCATGTCCAATTTAACAAGAGGCTCTGAAACCAAATTTCTGACTTTATTACAAATGGAGCCAGGAATCCCAGAGTATCAAAGGCCTCTGGAAGCCAAACAAAGAGCTGTACGTTTTGTCGACATTGTCTCATTCTGATCAAGCTCTACTAAAGATTTCCCATTGAAGTTAAGCAAATCCTCTACTTGCTGAAAAAAACAATGCCTTGCACCTTTGTGTCTATTGCCCACAACTTCTTAATACCAGAGTCATCAATAGTGTCTGCTGCATCAGGTCTTACACATGAGTGACTCATAAATTGTTGTAACTGAGAATGATTGGTCTGCCATTTGCTCTGTATGAACTGGTCCCCAATTAACCCACACCCAACATCTCTAGTCTAACTGTAGAGTAGGTTAAACATAGCCTTGTAAGGGTGAGCCTAGAGATTCTGGAAATGGTCGAGAGCGCGGAGAGTAAATTGAGCTGCACAGTAGGATTCCTCACCAAATTAGGTTAGGTTAATTTACCTTAGCCTGTGTTAAGCTATGAGTTGATACTAGGTCTTAGACAACAATATAGGCCTAATTTAACTGGACCTAGTTTATACGTTATGATTAAACTGGGGTTTAGAAATCCACCTGTTCACTTACTGTGTCATTAGATAATTCGTGATTCCATCTTGGTGTCTTTCTTCTAGTTGTTTAATTTTTGAGAGCGTACTTGCCGGTGGCGATTTTTTACCGTTTTCAAGCTCCTTCGTTCGCCAAGCCGTTCTTGATGCAAGTCCTTTGTTCCCCAGCTTTTTCCACGAGTGTCTTTTTTGTTTGTTGGTTGATCGGTAGTGTATGTCTACTACCGAGTACGCTGTATTGCACTGTATATAAATACAAGTGTGGAGAATAACTGTGGTGAACAAACAATTGGTTTCATCCACCTTGTTTTTGACATAAAAGGAGTTTAATAATTGATAGATTAACTACTTACCTACCCAGTGAACCATTTTCTTTCTCTCCCAACACGCTTCACCTATCAGTTTTCAATAACAGCTTGGAATTTCAATAAGGCCCAAAGAGTTTTGCACTGTAACTGCAAGCCGACTAGTAATGACTACACCCATCACTTCCAAGCTTGGAATAGAAAGCCTTTTCAAAGGTTCTGCTCTGCACTTTGCAGCAACCAACCTGTAACTTACTTCCTCTTCGACTGTGCCTCTTATATAAATGCAAGTTGCATACGCTTCCTCACTTGCATCACAAAAGATGTGTAGGTCCAAATTATCTGGACTATTGTTGAACTCTCCAAAGTACCATCTTGGGTTTTGAATGTCTCAAAGATGTTCCAGTTCTTTGAAGCAATATTTGCACTTTACCACCATATGATCGGGTAAATCTTGGTCCCAACCAAGTGCAATTTAACAAGAGGCTCTGAAACCAAATTTCTGACTTTATTAAAAATGGAGCCAGGAATCTCAGAGGATCAAAGACCTTTGGAAGCCAAACAAAGAGCTGTAAGTTTTCTCCACCTTGTCTCATTCTGAGCAAGCTGTACTAAAGATTTCTCATTGAAGTTATACAAATCCTCTCCTTGCTGCCAAACAATGCCTAGCACCTTTGTGTCTATTGCCCACAATAGCGTGTAGCGTCATTGGGAAATGTGTAACGGATCAAGACGCACATTTCAGGTTTTGTACAATTGACCTCCCTAAATTCAAAAATGAAAACAAAATTTTTTTTTCACAAGTGCAAAACCTCCTTTTTCGCATGTGTATATCGTGAAAATTGCTAGTTACCTATAACTTTTGGACACTTGCTTTCCTAGGGTTTGAGCTATCATTTGACCCCTTACAATGTACTGCTTCTAAGGAAAAATAGAAAAATTTATTTTCGGAATAAACATATACACTGTAGATAGGTAGGTAGGTAGACTAGATAGTTTTATTTAGTAAATGATACATTAAAATCTTGTTTAGTTTGGAATGACGGCATAAAGTCACGGGATTTAAGTACTGCTCTAATGCAACCATCTCTTGAATCCTTCCCATACACTGCCCCAGACGCTTCAGTTACCATCCTAACACAAGTGGCGCAGTGGGAGTTCATTTAAATGCAGACTACAGATGAACCAGTGCAAAGGGCGACCCAGGCGGCACTCTAGCAGGTGTATTGCTCCACTTGTGTGCCCTGAGTTTGTGGCTGTGTTGTCGGCTCCCACTACAATTATCTTGTCTGCAATACCCATTTCTTCAATCGCATTTTGAAGTCCATCCGCAATGACAGTGCCAGTTCCTCGTTGCCGTGTCAGATGGCTTAGATAGAAGGTTCCAGGCTCTTCGACCAGCACATAGTGGTCCTCAACTTTCTTTGTGCTGTACCATTTGTTCCCCTTTTTCTCTTTGACAAGTGTCATGTCTTTCCGCCCGTCAAAAAATAAAGCAGTGACTTCCACATCGTGGTAAGTTACTGCTTCCTTCAGATCCCTCCGTACCTTCTGCCGTGCTCTCCATACTTTGTGGTGGTCAATTACGTTTATCTGATCATCAGAACTAATGATGCCATAGTCAACCAATGTTGCAGTGCTGATAGCTGCAGCAGCCCTGTTCGATACACTATACCGGTCAGCTTCCAAAGCAACAGTGGGAATCGGTGTGATGTTCCTGTCCTCCTGGGCACTATCACCCATCCACTCATCACCAACACTTTCACCACTGGAGTCTGCTTCTGCTTGAGCTGATTCGACCACATCTGCAGAGGATGCTACCTCCTGCCGTTCCGTTTTTCTTCTATTCTCTTCTTCTTGTCTTTCTTGCATACGATCCTCTCTTGACTTCCTTCTCTCCATCATCTGAGTCACATTCGTATCCACCCGACTGATCTGCATGATCCGCGTGGTTCTCTGGTCGATCAGAAAGGCATGCTCTCGTCGTGGAACTTTCATTTCTTTTTCACAGTGGCATGCAGACAGATCATCGCATTGGCAGACAGCTATGGCAAACAATTGATTCAGGCTTTCCTCGAACTTCCTGGTTTTTGTGGCCTGCTTGCCTTGCTTCGATGCTTGTGAGCATTTTTCCATCAATCGGAGCAGCTTGGTCTTCACATTCTTGATTGGCTGTGATGGAATGTTAGCACGATTCTAAAGGTCAATGAGTGTTTGGCATACCTCCGGAAGAATCTCCCTGTTGCTGGTGTACTTGTTCTCCTTCAAGAAAAGGAAATGCATTGCAACTTGTATACGGGTTGGAAGTTCAGACAGAGGAAGCTCTGATAGTGGAGAACCAAAGACAATGTAGCTGGCAGATCCTCGTGTTCTTCGCGTGCTCATTGTACCAGAAAAACTCAACAAGTATCACACAGGAACACTGAAACTAAAACACAAACGTATAAATAAAAAATATATATGATTATGAGTATGTATATATGAGGCTTGGTTTATTGGTAAACAATAAGTTTACCAATATATATATATAAAAATATACTGCACACACACATATGTATTATGTATATAAATATCCATAGGTATATATATATAACCTAAGACATATAACAAACTTATAAACAATGAAAAACACAACAAAACAAACAAATGTGTATAATTTATATATCACAAAACACACCTTTCGTTAGTACCTTGGGGTTTTTGAACACCCCATCCACAGAAAAAACACTTGTTTCTCTCAAGCGAGCTAGGGTAGAACTAAGAAATTCCAGGGGATGACTCACTGAGAATAATTAGAAAGCTGCCAGAAGTACCATGTCAGTCAGTGTTGCCAACTGTAATTAACAAGAATTTTGTATTTTTTGCATGCGAAAAAGGAGGTGTTCTGCTAGTTGCAGAATTTTTTTATTTCTTTTCTGAAATCAGGAAGGTCGATTGTACAAAACCTGAAATGTGCCTCCTGATAGCTCATGACGCTACACGCTAGCCCACAACTCCTTAATACCAGAACCATCAATACTTTCTTCTGCATCAGGTCATACAAATAACTGACTCATAAACTATTGTAACTGAGAATGATTGGTCTGCCATTTGCTCGGTATGAAGTGGTCCCCAATTAACCCACCCCTAATATTTCCAGTCTAACTGTATAGTCGGTTAAGCCTAGCCTTGTAAGGGTGAGCCTAGAGACTCTGGAAATGGTCGAGAGCGCGGAGAGTAAATTGAGCTGCACAGTAGGATTCCTCACCAAATTAAGTTCGGTTAATTTACCTTAGCCTGTGTTAAGCTGAGTTGATACTAGGTCTTAGACAACAATGTAGGCCTAATTTAATTGGACCTAGTTTATACGTTATGATTAAACTGGGGTTTCGAAATCCAACTGTTCACTTAGTGTGTCATTAGATAATTCGTGATTCCATCTTGGTGTCTTTCTTCTAGTTGTTTAATTTTTGAGAGCGTACTTGCTGGTGGCGATTTTTTACCGTTTTCAAGCTCCTTCGTTCGTCAAGCCGTTCTTGATGCAAGTCCTTTGTTCCCTGGCTTTTTCAACGAGCGTCTTTTTTGTTTGTTGGTTGATCGGTAGTGTATGTCTACTACCGAGTACGCTGTATTGCACTGTATATAAATACAAGTGTGGAGAATAACTGTGGTGAACAACCAATTGGTTTCATCCACCTTGTTTTTGACATAAAAGGAGTTTAATAATTGATAGATTAACTACTTACCTACCCAGTGGACCATTTTCTTTCCTCCCAACACGCTTCACCTATCAGTTTTCCATAAAGCTTGGAATTTCAATAAGGCCCAAAGAGTTTTGCACTGTAACTACAAGCCGACTAGTAATGACTACACCCATCACTTCCAACCTTGGAATAGAAAGCCTTTTCAAAGGTTCTGCTCTGCACTTTGCAGCAACCAACCTGTAACTTACTTCCTCTTCGACTGTGCCTCTTATATAAATGCAAGTTGCATACGCTTCCTCACTTGCATCACAAAAGATGTGTAGGTCCAAATTATCTGGACTATTGTTGAACTCTCCAAAGTACCATCTTGGGTTTTGAATGTCTCAAAGATGTTTCAGTTCTTTGAAGCAATATTTGCACTTTACCACCATATGATCGGGTAAATCTTGGTCCCAACCAAGTGCAATTTAACAAGAGGCTCTGAAACCAAATTTCTGACTTTATTACAAATGGAGCCAGGAATCTCAGAGGATCAAAGATCTTTGGAAGCCAAACAAAGAGCTGTACGTTTTCTGAACCTTGTCTCATTCTGAGCAAGCTCTACTAAAGATTTCTCATTGAAGTTAAACAAATCCTCTCCTTGCTGCCAAACAATGCCTAGCACCTTTGTGTCTATTGCCCACAATAGCGTGTAGCGTCATTGGGAAATGTGTAACGGATCAAGACGCACATTTCAGGTTTTGTACAATTGACCTCCCTAAATTCAAAAATGAAAACAAAAATTTTTTTTGACAGTGCAACACCTGATTTTTCGCATGTGAAAATCGTGAAAATTGCTAGTTACCTATAACTTTTGGACACTTGCTTTCCTAGGGTTTGAGTTATCATTTGACCCCTTACAATATACTGCTTTTAAGGAAAAATAGAAAAATTTATTTTCGGAATAAACATATACACTGTAGGTAGGTAGGTAGGTAGATTAAATAGTTTTATTTAGTAAATGATACATTAAAATCTTGTTTAGTTTTGAATGACGGCATAAAGTCACGGGATTTAAGTACTGCTCTAATGTAACCATCTCTTGAATCCTTCCCATACACTGCCCTGGACGCTTCAGTTACCATCCTAACACAAGTGGCGCAGTGGGAGTTCATTTAAATGCAGACTACAGATGAACCAGTGCAAAGGGCGACTCAGGCGGCACTCTAGCAGGTGTATTGCTCCACTTCTGTGCCCTGTGTTTGTGGCTGTGCTGTCGGCTCCCACTGCAATTATCTTGTCTGCAATACCCATTTCTTCAATCGCATTTTGAAGTCCATCCGCAATGACAGTGCCAGTTCCTCGTTGCCGTGTCAGATGGCTTAGATAGAAGGTTCCAGGCTCTCCGACCAGCACATAGTGGTCCTCAACTTTCTCTGTGCTGTACCATTTGTTCCCCTTTTTCTCTTTGACAAGTGTCATGTCTTTCCGCCCATCAAAAAATAAAGCAGTGACTTCCACATCGTGGTAAGTTACTGCTTCCTTCAGATCCCTCCGTACCTTCTGCCGTGCTCTCCATACTTTGTGGTGGTCAATTACGTTTATCTGATCATCAGAACTAATGATGCCATAGTCAACCAATGTTGCAGTGCTGATAGCTGCAGCAGCCCTGTTCGATACACTATACCGGTCAGCTTCCAAAGCAACAGTGGGAATCGGTGTGATGTTCCTGTCCTCCTGGGCACTATCACCCATCCACTCATCACCAACACTTTCACCACTGGAGTCTGCTTCTGCTTGAGCTGATTCGACCACATCTGCAGAGGATGCTACCTCTTGCCGTTCCGTTTTTCTTCTATTCTCTTCTTCTTGTCTTTCTTGTATCCGATCCTCTCTTGACTGCCTTCTCTCCATCATCTGAGTTACATTCGTATCCACCCGACTGATCTGCATGATCCGCGTGGTTCTCTGGTCGATCAGAAAGGCATGCTCTCGTCGTGGAACTTTCATTTCTTTTTCACAGTGGCATGCAGACAGATCATCGCATTGGCAGACAGCTATGTCAAACAATTGATTCAGGCTTTCCTCGAACTTCTTGGTTTTTGTGGCCTGCTTGCCTTGCTTCGATGCTTGTGAGCCTGCTTGCCTTGCTTCGATGCTTGTGAGCCTTTTTCCATCAATCGGAGCAGCTTGGTCTTCACATTCTTGATTGGCTGTGATGGAATGTTAGCACGATTCCAAAGGTCAATGAGTGTTTGGCGTACTCGGGAAGAATCTCCCTGTTGCTGGTGTACTTGTTCTCCTTCAAGAAAAGGAAATGCCTTGCAACTTGTATACGGGTTGGAAGTTCAGACAGAGGAAGCTCTGATAGTGGAGAACCAAAGACAATGTAGCTGGCAGATCCCCGTGTTCTTTGCGTGCTCATTGTACCAGCAAAACTCAACAAGTATCACACAGGAACACTGAAACAAAAACACAAACGTATAAATAAAAAATATATATGATTATGAGTATGTATATATAAGGCTTGGTTTATTGGTAAACAATAAGCTTACCAATATACAGGGTGTCCCAAAAAAAACTATATACTCTTTATAGCATCATATATTTTATAATTTAAAAAAACCCAAACAATATATTGTTATAGCAATTGCCAATGAAAGGTAAATTAGTAATCTAAGTGATCAAAATGTTATAGCGAGTTGTTTGCATATAAAATTTAATTAACTACGCCAAGTGCTCAAAATGTTCTCCGGCGGCATGAATGCACTCTCAATACAACAAAATCGTGTGGTCTGATGAAGCTACCTTCAAGCTGAATGGCACAGTAAATCGACACAACTGCAGGTACTGGTCACTTGATAATCCACACGTTTATGTGGATAAACATGTTAATTTACCAGGATTAACAGCATGGTGTGGTTTATCATCCAGGGGTTTGGTTGGACCATTTTTCTTTAATGGGACAGTTACCGGTGCCGCATATCTCGATATGCTGCGGACAGAAATTATACCTGCAGTTCGGAAGTTGTTTGGAAACGACGACTTTTACTTTCAACAAGATGGGGCCCCCCCTCATTATCATTGTGATGTCAGAAGGTACCTCGATGAAACGATGCCTAACCGTTGGATAGGACGAAGAGGAAGCGTTGAGTATCCTCCACGTTCACCGGACTTGACTCCACTTGATTTTTACTTGTGGGGCTACCTGAAGGATGCAGTTTATGGTACAAGACCTGCAACACTCGAACACCTTAAGGATGCAATTAGGGAAAAGTGCGGGACCATCACAACATCCACATTAGTCCATGTCTGCGAATCAGTTAGTCGACGCATTCAAAAGTGCATTCATGCCGCCGGAGAACAGTTTGAGCACTTGGCGTAGTTAATTAAATTTTATATGCAAACAACTCGCTATAACATTTTGATCACTTAGATTACTAATTTACCTTTCATTGGCAATTGCTATAACAATATATTGTTTGGGTTTTTTTAAATTATAAAATATATGATGCTATAAAGAGTATTTAGTTTTTTTTGGGACACCCTATATAGAGCCATCAGTCAGTCAGAGGTGCATCGCGGTGTTTCACCGTTCGTATTCGTAACTTCTTACTGTGAATAAGTGCAGTTCAGTGAAAAAAACCTTAAAAGTTTTTGTGCTATTCAGTAATAGTGTGCATTTGGAGTGAGAATGGAGGCTTATTCAAACAGAGAAATGGCAGACATGCATCTCATGTATGAACTTGCCTAGTGTAATGCGGCCGCAGCAAGACGTCTGTATGCGGAAAGGTTTCCGAATCGCCGTCTGCCAGATAAGAAGACCTTTCAACAAGCGAGTTTCAGATGGCGGTAGACCAATCAGCGCCAGAACTGTTGAGTTGGAGGAACGGGTCCTGAATCGCGTGGAGGAACATCCTGGTATTAGCACCCGAAGGATAGCAGCAGTAGAGGGTGTAAGATACACAACTATGTGGAGAATGAAAAACACAACAAAACAAAGAAACGTGTATAATTTATATATCACAAAACACACCTTTCGTTAGTACCTTGGGGTTTTTGAACACCCCATCCACAGAAAAAGCACTTGTTTCTCTCAAGCGAGCTAGCGTAGAACTAAGAAATTCCAGGGGATGACTCACTGAGAATAATTAGAAAGCTGCCAGAAGAACCATGTCAGTCAGTGTTGCCAACTGTAATTAACAAGAATTTTGTATTTTTTACATGCGAAAAAGGAGGTGTTCTGCTTGTTGCAGAAAATCTTTTATTTCTTTTCTGAAATGAGCAAGGTTGATTGTACAAAACCTGAAATGTGCCTCCAGATCGCTTATGACGCTACACGCTAGCCCACAACTCCTTAATACCAGAATCATCAATACTTTCTGCTGCATCAGGTCATACAAATATGGAAAACTGATGAGTGGGTAGTTGGGAGGTAACGAAAATGGTTCACTGAGTAGGTAGGTAGTTAATCTAACAATTATTAAATTCCTTTTATGTCAATAACTGGGTGGATGAAACCAATTGGTTGCTCACCAGAGTTATTCTCCACACTAGTATTTATATACTGTGTGGGAGGAGCGTGCTCGGTAATAGATACATTACCGCTCAACCAACCGAAGAAAAAACCAAGACAACGCTGGTGAAAAAAGCCCCGCGAAGAGGAGAACAAAGGGAGAACGAAAACGAGGAACGGGGCGAGAGGACGTACCAGCAAGGGCGCTCTCGACAATTACACAACCGGAGAAGGGAGACACTCCAATAACAAACAGTAAGTGACTAATTGAGTTTTTACCCCAGTAAGTTAATCACATTAAATTAAGCTGGGTCAGACAAGTTAGGCCTACATTGTGGCCTAAGACCCAGCATCACCTCATAGCTTAACAAAGGTAAGGTAGATTGCCCTAACCTAATTTGTGAGGAATCCTACTGTGGACCTCAATTTATCTGCCCGCTCTGGACCATTTCCGGAATCTCTAGGCTGACCCCTCTAGGCTAGACTTGATCTACTCTATAGTTAGACTGGAGAATAAGGGGTGGGTTAATTGTGGACCAATTCATACAGAGCATTTTTCACATTGGTGGTCCGTGTGTGGGGAATTTACAAACCTTAACCTTACTTAACAAAAATTGCAGAATTAGGCTAAATGGTCTAGCCTAAGCCTAACCTAATAATCAAGCCTAATTAGGTCTACAACCTAGGGCCTAACTAGGAAACATTTACATTTAAGGAGTCTCATTCTCTTATAAGCTTAGACCTGAGTGACATAAGTACTTGGGGGGATTAAACCAAATTTAACTTGACTGTTTTGTCTGTGATCTCTCTTCTCTGGTAATTTCTTCTTGTCCTCTATTTCATTACGATCCCCAGTTAAACAATTTTGACTTAACATGGACAGTGCGGAATTGAAAAAGTTAAAAAAGAAAAGGGGGGCAAAGTTGGGAGCTGTTACAAAGGCTGTGAACACTTTTAACAATATTACACAACCAGGTAAGGAAATTTAGAGAGTGTAATTCTTAAATTGGAAATAAAAAGAAGGAAATAATAGCCATTATGAGAGTATTTCAGAGTTAGTTGAATCGAAATGGCTGAAGAACAATTGATAGACCTTTACGCTGATATGATGATCAGGTAATCTCAATTGAACAGCAAATAAGGAGACTACGGTCTCGTTTGACTGACTTAACACCAAAAAACCTAATTCTGATTTTAATCAAAGTAGAGCTAACCTTCAACAAAATTTAAGTGGCATGCTAAATCCTGAGTCACAAGAATTGAGGGCTCAGTTACCCATTTTGCTAGTACCAACATTTGAAGGGGACACGGTACAATTCCCATCTTTCATTGACAAATTTGAGAGTTTAATAGGTAATAAACCTTATATTTCAACTGTTGAAAAGTTTAGCTACTTAACTAGTTTCCTTAAAGGCCCAGCCTATAACCTGATAGCCTATTTACCAGCCGTAGGGATTCATATGAAGTAGCTATTGATCTTTAAAACGTAATTACATTAATAAAGATGAGATTGTATATGAATTATCTCAACAAATTTTTGATTTGCACCCATAAAAGATAACCATAGTGATATGGAAATTTTTTATACAAAATTAGAAGCTATTATAGGACAACTGGTTAGCAATGAGATAGATATTAAAGCTTCATCTTGGATTATACAAGCATAGTTCTTAGGTGCCTTCCTTTGAGGGTTAAAGATATTTTAATTCTAAAGACGGGAGAAAATTATCTAATCTTGAAAATAGAAAACACTTTCCCAATATCCTAACTAATTACAAATTGAGAGATTTCCAACACATAAGACCCAGACTATGGATAAACCAAAGACTGTTCCCAGAGACCAACTAGCTACAGCAAACAGACAAAACTTGATACTGTAGAATCAAATGTGACCAACTATAATACACGAACACCTACATTACAGAACTTTAATGTAACTGCTGCCTCAACTTACACACCATTGCAAATTTTGTGCAAGTAATGAACACAGTAGTACTGGGTGTGACAAATATTCAGACTTTAACCAAAGGCTAAAAGATGTGAACAGTTGAACCTATGTAAAAAGTGTACTGGCCAGGGACATTATAAGAAAGACTGTAAATCTAGGTTAAGATTCAAGTGTAAGTTTTGTAAAAGTTTACGACATGTCTCATCAATGTGTGATTCACCAAAGTGTCCAAACAATAGTACTCAAACTCAAAAGATACCTCCCCAAACAAAGGTAATCAAGAAAATGCCACTTTCATGGGACATTCTGTTGTCAAACAACGTAACAAGAAACATTGAGATTCTTTTACCAACTATTACTTTGGACTTAGTGAATAGTGAGGGTAGCACCACTCCAGTGAGATGTCTTATAGACTGTTGTTCTCAACAAACATTTGTTTCAAAAATGTAGTTAATAAATTGGGTTTGACACCAAACCCGAATGAACAAAACCTCAATATTGCATCCTTTGTTAAGGATAACTCAGACAAAAATAACTATAAGACAATTGACCTGGAACTACATTTAGAAATAAATTAGAAAATTGAAGCAGTTATTATTTCTAAAGTAGGACAAAACAAATGGTTATACCCAAACTAGAACAAACCATAAATCATTTGGGAAAACACTACAAAATAGCTGATAGACATATCACAACAACACAGTAGCTAACATTGAAATGTAATGGGGCAGATTATATTAATCTTATTCATAAGGGCATAGTGAGATAGGTAATGGTATAGCTATTCAGACTCCATCAGGGATAGCCCCTTTGGGTGACCTATCAAATACAACCTAGACCTAAACCAAAAAGTCATGACCAACAAATACTATGTGCCTCAACTCAGTCCTACATAACACCTGTAAGAATAGCAACACTTTGAATAATATTATCTCAACTGAGATACATTAATCATTATCAAATGATTTGAAGACACCTTATTCAGTGCAAAGACAATAGTTATTTTATTGAGTTACCTTGGAAAATAAATTGTCCAACTTTAAGAGACAATCTCAAAGTAGCTAAAGGACATTTATAAAAGTAATGAAAAAACTCAAACAAGATAATAATATTCCAACATATAATGATGTCTTCAAAGAACAGCTACAGAAAGGCTTCATTGAAGAAGTAACAAATAACCCTTTTAAAAAAGATGGTTGTCATTATTTAACCCACAGGGGGGTTTATCGACAAGATGCCCCAACAACAAAACTCAGAGTAGTATATAACTGTAGCCTCAAAGACAGTGATAAACACAGTTTGAATGATTGCCTGATTGATGGTCCTAATCTCATTTCTGACCTTGTGAAGATCTTACTGAGGTTCAGGTTAGATAAATATGCCGTACAAAGTGACATTTCAAAGGCATTTTTGAGAATAAATCTTAAAAATGAATATGATAAGAACCAACTTAGGTTCTTATGGTTCAAGGATCCATTTGATTTGAATAAAGGGTTCATAACCTATAGATTTAATGTTGTGTTGTTTGGAGCCAATTGCTCACCTAGCCTATTAGCATTGACAATTGGACATCATTTGAACCAGTTTAATAACTCTTTAACATTGAACTTCCTTAAGGAACATTTTTACGTAGACAATCTAATAGGCTCAACAACAACAAAATCTGAATTATCTGAAGTCTATGAACACTCTCAAAACATTATGCAACAAGGTAACTTTGAACTTAGAGAGTGGATTTCAAATGATGAGGATTTAAACAAAAAGATTTTAAAGGATAATAATGGTCTTACTGAGCCATCAGACAGAGTTAAAACTTTAGGTATGAACTGGTATTTGGATGCAACTTCTAACAGTCATGATTCAATCTGTACTAAAGGTTTTAAACTTGATGAGGAAGCAAATACTAAAAGACAAATATGATCAGAGGCTTCCAAAATTTTTGATCCTATGGGTCTATTCCTGCCTTCAACAATAAAATCAAAGATTCTCCTCCAAGAAATTTGGAGGACAAATGTTGGGTGGGATGATCCAATAACAAATGAAAATAAAAAATCTTGGAAGAAGTTAGCTGCTGATTTAACAAAAGTGCAGAACATTAAAATTCAAAGGTGCTGTGGGTTTAGGGATAAGCCCCAGAGACTTCATGTGTTTGCTGATGCAAGCACACAAGCTTATGGGTGCTGTGCGTATCTTGTAAGTCCTACAGAAAGTCATCTAATTTATGCAAAAGGGAAAGTTGCACCTCTCAAACCTACCCGAACCATACCTCAATTGGAACTATTGGCTGCTGCATTAGCCATTAAAACCATTTCATTGCTTAAGGATGCTTACCATGATGTGAACATAACTGATATCCACATCTGGCTTGACAGTCAGATTTGTCTTGCCTGGATACGGAATGATAGCATTAATAGTAAGAATATCTTTGTAAGAAATAGGCTAAAAGAAATAGCTGAAGCTAATGAAAGCCTACAAGTAAACTTTCACTATGTTCCAACTAAACAAAATCCAGCAGACTTTCTGACCAGAGGTTTATCCTACAAGTTGTTGAAGTCAAACAAAACTTGGTTTATGGGACCTAAGTGGCTCTGTAATACAGACCAATGGCCTGTGGAACAAGTTAACTTGACATTAAATTTAATCTTTTCAAATGAAAAGGTTGAACCAATCACTAATTATGAACGTTATTCTGACTTCAGTAAACTTGTCAGGGTCACAGCCTACTGTTTGAGGTTTGCTCACAACTGTTTAACTACAATTAACAAACAGCTAAATAAAAACAATCATAATTATACAGAAGTTGCAACCAAATACTGGATAGGCCATGCACAACAAAAAGAGTACAATAAAGAGTTAGAATTCTTGACTAATGGGAAACAAACAAAAGAACCTGTACCATCAGTAGTTGTGGATCTAAACTTGTTCAGAGATGAGGAAGGCCTTCTAAGGTGTAAAGGGAGATTAGACAAACAAAACTGTCATACAAAAGCAAAATCCAATCCTTTTACCTAGATTTAGCTATTTGACAACATTAATCATCAGAAAAACACACAATGATGTATATCATATGGGGGTACCACAGACACTAACTACATTAAGAAAAACTTATTGGATACCCAAGGGAAGGATCACTGTTAAAACAGTCCTGAGTGAGTGTGTCACATGTAGGCGTATTCATGCTAGGCCCTATAGGAAACCAAATCCTCCTGCTTTGCCAGAGGAGAGAGTTACTCTCAACAGACCCTTTGAGACTGTAGGCATTGACTATACAGGAGCATTGACTGTAGGGGTGGGTGACACTGAACAAAAAATGTACATTGTACTGTTTACATGTGCTGCCTCACGAGCTGTTTATTGGATGTTGTGGAGGACCTTACAGCAGAATCTTTTGTTGCTGTCTTTAAGAGATTCTGTGCACGACATTCAGTACCCAAGACAGTTTGGACTGACAATGCTACATATTTCAAGCTGGTGAACAAGTCATCCACGACTTGTTAAGCATGAAATCACACAATTATATATACAAAATTCAAACATAAAGTGGAAGTATATTCCGGTTGCCTCTCCTTGGTATGGTTCTATCTGGGAGAGGAATATACAAACGTAAAGAATTGCTTGAAGAAAGCAATTGGCAAAAAACAGATACACTTATTTGGTTACTCACTCTCCTGGCTGAGATTGAGAACATCATTAACAATAGACCACTCACTTATGTGAGTGACAACATTAATGACCCGGAACCATTAACTCCAAATCATTTGATTCGGGGAGAACAAGTTAGTCTCCTGCCGACTACAATATAGACTCTTCAGAAGACCCAAACTGGACTCAACGACATAATGAACTACAGACTAAGTTACAACATTTAACTAGAGTTAAAGCTCATTTCATTAAACAGTGGAAAACTGAGTACTTGATGGGTCTAAGGGAGAGACATAAACAAATGACTAAGAAGGATTGGTCTGACACAATTAAGGTAGGGGACCTTGTTCTCATACATGACAGTACTCCAAGACAATACTGGCCTCTGGCTAGAGTTTCAGAACTCAGACCAGGGGCAGACGGGGTAACAAGAGTGGTCAAATTAAGGACTTCAACGGGTGACACAACAAGAGACATTTCTCTTTTGTACCCATTTAACTAGAGTTAAAGCTCATTTCATTAAACAGTGGAAAACTGAGTACTTGATGGGTCTAAGGGAGAGACATAAACAAATGACTAAGAAGGATTGGTCTGACACAATTAAGGTAGGGGACCTTGTTCTCATACATGACAGTACTCCAAGACAATACTGGCCTCTGGCTAGAGTTTCAGAACTCAGACCAGGGGCAGACGGGGTAACAAGAGTGGTCAAATTAAGGACTTCAACGGGTGACACAACAAGAGACATTTCTCTTTTGTACCCTTTAGAGTCTGGACCCAAAACAATGGACTTTGGAGAACCTTCTCCACTGACAGTAACAACTGGAGACACTGAACTTCCAGTAACTATTCCTTTGACAGTAGGAGTGGTAACGCATCCTACTGCAACATTGACAGACACAAGACCTCAGCGACAAACAGCATTAAAGGCCCGACTATTTTTACAACAAAAAATAGATGCTGGGGAATTGTAATTTTATCTTCTAACTTTCATTTTTTCTTTTCTTATGGTAAAGACCATAGACAGTTTCATCCTATGGATGTATATTTTCTCTTCTAATTAAATGCTACACCTTCTCCATGAGAAGGTGAGGACAGGCACTGTTAATCAGATTAACAGGCATTTACAGTTAAATAGTTAGCTAGTCTACACTCAGACACAAAAATTGGTGACAATGACACCAAAATTTTTATCTCCCGGGGCCCCCAGTATATGGAAAACTGATGAGTGGGTAGTTGGGAGGTAACGAAAATGGTTCACTGAGTAGGTAGGTAGTTAATCTAACAATTATTAAATTCCTTTTGTCAATAACTGGGTGGATGAAACCAATTGGTTGCTCACCAGAGTTATTCTCCACACTAGTATTTATATACTGTGTGGGAGGAGCGTGCTCGGTAATAGATACATTACCGCTCAACCAACCGAGGAAAAAACCAAGACAACGCTGGTGAAAAAAGCCCCGCGAAGAGGAGAACAAAGGGAGAACGAAAACGAGGAACGGGGCGAGAGGACGTACCAGCAAGGGCGCTCTCGACAATTACACAACCGGAGAAGGGAGACACTCCAATAACAAACAGTAAGTGACTAATTGAGTTTTTACCCCAGTAAGTTAATCACATTAAATTAAGCTGGGTCAGACAAGTTAGGCCTACATTGTGGCCTAAGACCCAGCATCAACTCATAGCTTAACAAAGGTGAAGGTAGATTGCCCTAACCTAATCTTGTGAGGAATCCTACTGTGGACCTCAATTTATCTGCCCGCTCTGGACCATTTCCGGAATCTCTAGGCTGACCCCTCTAGGCTAGACTTGATCTACTCTATAGTTAGACTGGAGATATAAGGGGTGGGTTAATTGTGGACCAATTCATACAGAGCATTTTTCGCACAAATGACTGACTCATAAACTATTGTAACTGAGAATGATTGGTCTGCCATTTGCTCTGTATGAACTGGTCCCCAATTAACCCACCCCCAATATCTCCAGTCTATCTGTAGAGTAGGTTAAGCCTAGCCTTGTAAGGGTCAGCCTAGTGATTCTGGAAATGGTCTACAGCGGGGAGAGTAAATTGAGCTCCACAGAAGGATTCCTCACCAAATTAGGCCTAATTTAACTGGACCTAGTTTATACGTTATGAATAAAGTGGGGTTTAGAAATACAATTGTTCACTTACTGAGTGTCATTAGATAAGTCGTGATTCCTTCTTGTAGTCTTTCTTCTAGTTGTTTAATTTTTGAGAGCGTACTTGCTGGTGGTGATTTTTTACAGTTTTCAAACTCCGTTCGCCAAGCCGTTCTTGATGCAAGTCCTTTGTTCCCCGGCTTTTTCCACGAGCGTCCTTATTGTTTGTTGGTTGGTCGGTAGCAGTGATGTAGGTCTCGAGACCGGTCTCGGTCTCGAGACCGATCTCGAGACCCAATTTGCAGATCTCGATCTCGATCTCGGTCTCCGCTATTTAGGTCTCGGTCTCGATCTCGGTCTCGACAGACGCGGTCTCGGTTTTTCTCCCCGAGACCTTTCGAGACCGTAATGAAAAATACATGTTATTGGTGAATAGACAATTCAGAATGTTTATGAAAGTTTGTAGAAGTAAGGGACTCTAGGTATTCACTAATCAGTCACCCTGTTTTGAGTTGCCACGTTTGTCTTGCGGGGGAGTGTGGGCCTGAATTTTTTTAGGTTAGCGCTACAAAAAAGTATTGCATTGTAACTGCAAGCCGACTAGTAATGACTACACCCATCACTTCCAACCTTGGAATAGAAAGCCTTTTCAAAGGTGCTACTCTGCACTTTGCAGCAACCAACCTGTAACTTACTTCCTCTTCGACTGTGCCTCTTATATAAATGCAAGTTGCATACGCTTCCTCAGTTGCATCACAAAAGATGTGTAGGTCCAAATTATCTGGACTATTGTTGAACTATCCAAAGTACCATCTTGGAGTTTTAATGTCTCCAAGATGTGCCAATTCTTTGAAACAATATTTCCACTTTACCACCATATGATCGGGTAACTCTTGGTTCCAACCAAGTCCACTCTTCCAGAGGCTCTGGAACCAAATTTCTGACTTTATCACAAATGGAGCAAGAAATCGCAGAGGGTCAAAGACCTTCGAAGCCAAACTAAGAGCTGTACGTTTTGTCCATGTTGTCTCATTTTGAACGAGCTTTACTAAAGATTTCCGATTGAAGGTAAACAAATCCTCTCCTTGCTGCCAAACAATGCCTAGCACCTTTGTGTCTATTGCCTACAACTCCTTAATACCAGAATTCTCAATACTTTCTGCTGCATAAGGTCATACATAGGACTGACTCATAAACTGTTGTAACTGAGAATGATTGGTCTGCCATTTGCTCTGTATGAACTGTTCCCCAATTAACCCACCCCTAATGTCTCCAGTCTAACTGGACAAGTTGGACAGTATTTTAGATTTAGTAATAACTTCGGACGATAGGCTAATCACTGATCTTGAAGTAATAGAACCGTTAAGAATCGCGATCACAGTATGGTAGAGTTTGTCCTCTCAGTAAGTCACTCGAAACGAGCTAACTCGACTAAAATTCCTAACTTCCAGCACGCAGACTTTTGTAAATTTAGAAATGAATTGTCACGTGTCAATTGAGAAAGCGTAATGGGGATCTCCAACGCAAAACTAATGTGGGAATCGTTTGAAACAGTATTTAGGGCTATAAATAAGGGATGTGTACCTTACAAAATTAAGCGTGCGAAAGTAAGCAACAAGTCCTTGGGGTTAACTTCTAGAGTAGGAGACATTATAAAGAGTAAAGATATAGCTTACAGGGTACTTACTACATAAGTGCGATAAAGACAATTTGTGGTTACGAAACAACTACATATCTCTAAGGCGTGAAGCGAAGGGTGTAATAATAAAGTCCAAGCCCGGATTTGAAATCTCCATAGCTCGTGACGGTAAAGAAACCCCCAAGCGATTCTTTCAATACGTCAACAATAAAAATCCAGTAAAAAGTGTCTTGAGGCCGTTGAAAAATGTTAACGGAGAGCTAGTTTCTGAAAACAAGGAAATGGCTACCTTGCTAAACGAATTTTTTACGTCAGTTTTTACTATAGAAGATGTAACGAAAATCCCTACGGTCATAGACATAATACCTTTTGATAATGGTAATATTTTGGATAATATTGTGGTTAGTGAAGGGGAGGTAATGCGCTATATTGATAAAATGAAAATGCGTAAATCACCGGGGCCGGATTCCATATATCCCATACAACTAAAAGAAGTAAAAGATAGTATTGTTGTGCCGCTAACAAAGATTTTTAATGCGTCTATTTCTGAGTGGTGCGTACCAGATAATTTCAAGTTAGCAAATGTAATACCTATCTTTAAGAAAGGCGATAAAGGTGCGGCGGAAAATAAATAGGCCAATCAGTTTAACGTCTGTTGTAGGTAAGCTACTGGAATCAATAATTAGGGATCGTATAGTCGGACACTTAGAATTGCATAACTTGGTTAGAAATACGCAGCACGGTTTTAGGCGAAACAAATCTTGCTTAACTAATCTTTTAGAATTTTTTCAAAGCGTGGTTGAAGTTGACGATAGTCATCGGGCGGTTGATGCAGTGTATTTAGATTTTCAAAAAGCGTTTGACACCGTACCGCACAAAAGACTCATTGGAAAAACTAAGGCTCATGGAATCAGGGGTGTAGTAATAAAATAGATAGAAGAGTGGTTGCGAGGTAGGAAACAGAGGGTGGTCGATGATGGAGCGGAGTCGTGTTGGGCTAATGTAGCGAGCGGCGTTCCTCAGGGTTCTGTATTGGGCCCCTTGCTTTTTCTTATAT
The DNA here is from genome assembly GCA_023014485.1 of Bathynomus jamesi. Classification (NCBI taxonomy): domain Eukaryota; kingdom Metazoa; phylum Arthropoda; class Malacostraca; order Isopoda; family Cirolanidae; genus Bathynomus; species Bathynomus jamesi. Next base: position 199,972 of record JAJOZX010006510.1, on the reverse strand, counting down.
ATATTTACGATTTAGATGTCGGCCTAGTCAGTACAGTTTCAAAGTTTGCGGATGACACGAAGTTGGGTGGTAGGGCGATTTGTTATTTTTTATTTTAATTGGGTTCAGAATCCCAGCTGAGCCGTGAGCGGCCAAGCTCTGAAGGGCCAGTTTAACCTACAGCCCAAGTTAAGCTAGACTAAAAACTTACGGACTTGGAAGTCCTATTATGTTCTACCTCAGGGTTGCTGACGCAATGTGGGCCTACCTTCGGCCTCAGTTGCATAAAATTAAGATAAATAACAAAAGAGGCATTATTTATGGTCTTCTTTTTAAAGGTTGCAACAACAACACAACCTGCACCATTGCATGATGCAACAGTTTTGTATATAAACAACCAAACTGAATTGCAAGAGAGCTCTCTATAAGACCACATCCTGTAAGTGCCGCATTCAACAAACGAGTAGGAAGGACGCGCAGTGCCCCAAAAAATGATGCCACAAGAGTGCCCAAACAATGATGCCACAAGAGCCCAGAAATGCTAGCTCTAAATTAAGTTAATTTTTCACTAACCTTACAATTATGAGTTGGATATATATATATATATATATATACACACACACCTTAACTTAATATATACAAGCAATGTTGCATCAATCAGCTTAGTCATCATATCGCCTTGGAACAACAATGGCTCTTCCTCTTCTAGATTTTCTAACACTCCCCACAGAAGAGGCATTGTTGTCATTACCTTCTGCAAGTTTAGCCAAGCCTTCTCCATGAGGCTGTAACTCAAATGTTTCATCTTGACTATCCGTGTTTTTGCTGATTTCTAAAGCATAGAGTTTTTGTATAGGTCTCTTTTATTTTCCTCCTGAAGTCTTTACCAGTGCAAACCTAACTAAATTGTCTTTGCCAACAAACAACTCTTCAATTATGCCAAGCTTCCAGCATTGCCTTGGTCTTTCATCCCCAATCATTACCACTTCTCCCACCTTCATACAATTTGCATTGGAGCCCTTTACATTGCCTGATGGGTAATAATTAAGTTCGGGGAAGTATTCCATCTGCCACCTCTTCCATAACTGATCTTGTAGCCCTTCAATGTACTTGAACCTTCTGGTTAACTCTTCTTGAGTGCTCTGGATAGACTGTAAGTCTTCTGGCAACTGGAGCTAGATGCTAATTGTTTACCACAAAGAAAATGATTTGGTGTCAATGGCTCTGCATCCTGCATACTGTTATAGACAAAGGTGATGGGCCTGCTGTTTACCATTGCTTCTACTTCACATAAAACAGTGCAGAATTCGTTTTTGCTCAAATGAGCATTAGCTAAAAGTTCCTTTAATGGACACTTTACACTTCTCACGAGCCTTTCCCAAAATCCTCCCCACCATGGTACTCTCTCAACAATAAACTCCCACTATACCCCATGGTGTGAAAAGTTGGATTGGAATCCCTCCTCTTTTAGCAAGGACCAAACTTCTTGGAGTTCATTTGCAGCCCTTTTGAAGGTTTTTGCATTTTCCGATATGATTTTATTTGGGAAACTCCTTTTGTTCACAAACCTTTTAAAGGCCAAAAGAAATACATCACTACTTAAGTTGCTTACCATTTCCAAATGGATTGCTCTGGTGGTAGCACATGTGAAAAGACATATATAACCTTTGTTAGACTCCCCTTGCTCATACACATAGACTGGACCTGCGAAGTCTAATCCCACTACATCAAATGGAACAGTATAGACACACCTTTCTCTTGGAAGTGGAGCCACCTTTTCATAATAAGGCTTTGCACTCCAACGCTTGCAAACCACACATTTATGCAAGACCTTTTTTACTACTTGTCTAATTTTGGGAATCCAAAACTGTTGTCTGATCTCTATTATCATTTCTCTAACCCCAGCATGTAACAACTTATGATGAGTATCCAGGATAAAAAGTTCCACAAAGTGCCCCCCAAAAGGTAGCAAAATTGGATGTCTTTTCTCCTCTGGAAACCCAGAAAACTGTAGTCTACCTCCTACTCCCAATAAATCCTAATCCAAAAACACATCCAAACCCTTGAGAGCAGAATGTGTTGGTAGAACCTGTAATGGACGGCTGGTGAGCAATTCCCTCTCTTCACCAAATTTTTCCTCCTGCACATATTGTATACCACCCAGTATTGCCTGGCTTGTTGAATCTCATTACTGTTCAGAATTCCTTCCCTTCTTGTTTCTCCCTTAATGTTGTTTGTAAATCTATATACCCATGCTGTCACTCTTAACAACCTTTTCAGACTGCTATTGTCCTCAAGCCTCAATATGGGGTCCTGCTGCATAACTTGACAACTGGTCACAGTGCATTTTCTCACCTCACTCACCCATGCTTCTTCAGCCTGGCATTCTCCTACAATAGGCTGATTAGAAGGCCAGTTTTCACTTCCAAGTTTTAGTCACTCTGGCCCATTCCACCACAAACTTGACTGTGCAAGATCTTTCACTGAAATTCCTCGTGTTGGTAAATCAGCTGGGTTTTGGGTGCCTAGACAATGCTTCCATTGCTTGGGATCTGTGTGTGCTTGAATTTCCTCCACCCTATTGGCAACAAATGGTTTCTATTTCCTTGCCTGGCTTCTTAACCAGTGCCAAACTATAGTGGAGTCTGTCCAATAATAGCTTGGAATTTCATAGAGGGCTAAAGACTTTTGCACTATAACTACAACCCGACTAGCAATAACTGCCCCCACCAATTCCAACTTTGGAATAGAAAGCCTTTTCAAAGGTACTACTCTCCTCTTTGCAGTAACCAACCTGCAACTTACTTCCTCTTTGAATGTGCCTCTTATATAAATACAAGTTGCATAGGCTTCCTCACTTGCATCACAAAAAATGTGCAGCTCCAAATTGTCTGGACTATTGTTCAACTCTCCAAAGTACCATCTTAGGATTTCAATGTCTCCAAGATGTGCCAATTCTTTGCACCAATATTTCCACCTTACCACCACATGATCAGATAACTCTTGGTCCCAACCAAGTCCAATTTCCCAGAAGCTTTGAAACCAAATTTTTGACTTTATCACAAATGCAGCCAAGAATCCAAGAGGATCAAAGACCTTCGAAGCCAAACTAAGAGCTGTACGTTTTGTCCACCTTGTCTCCTTCTCAGCCAGCTCTACTAAAGATTTCCCATTGAAGGTAAACAAATCCTCTCCTTGCTGCCAAACAATGCCTAGCACCTTTGTGTCTGTTGCCCACAACTCCTTAATACCAGAATGCTCAATACTTTCTGCTGCATCAGGTCATACACAGGACTGACTCATAAACTGTTGTAATTGAGAATGATTGGTCTGCCATTTTCTAAGCTCCATGCCAGCCTCCCTCATTATAGCTCTAGCCTCCCTGAATATCTGTTTAGCCATTTCTGTATTATCCACGGAACACAGCAAATCATCAACATAAAATTTTTTCCTTATGTGTTCAATAGTATTAGGATAGACTTCAGAATATTTCTTAAAATGGTACTGCATAGTAGCTGCCAACAGAAATGGACTAGAGCTGAGGCCAAACAACACTGACTTCATTCTATATGCTTGAACCTTAGGTTCATTTTCCAACAAGTCTTTCGTATCTACCCACAGATACCTTACTGCATCTCTGGTTTTAACTTTATCCGCAAAAAGGCTTGTTTCACATCTGCAGTCAATGCTACTCTACCAAACCTGAATCTCAGTAACAAGGAAAATAAATCTGCATTTAAATTTGGCCCAGCATCCAAACAGTCATTCATGGACACACCACCTTTGTCCTTGGCTAAGCCATCAAAAACTACCCTCAGTTTGGTGGTAGTTTTGTCTCGCCGTACCACTGCATGGTGTGGCAGATAATGTGCCTCCTCGCTCACCAGCTCACCTTGCACCCTTTCAGCATAGCCCTCCTTTACATAGCTTAGGATGGCCTCATTGTATTCATTTAACAAAATCATCATTTTTTCTTAGCCTGTGCAATGAAGTCTCCAACCTCCTATTAGCGAGCTGAAGGTTTGAACTGGGTTTGCAAGAATCCTTCCAAGGGAGACCAACTTCATAGCAACCATCTCTAAACCCAGTCCCTTTTTCAAATTGCTCTAAAACATCACTGTTCACTGTACTCGCCTGCTTCTCCTGTTTGTTCTTTATGCCAATGGATTCAAGTTCCCAAAATGCTTTCAAATGCCTTTCCAAACCATGGCTGTTCTCCTCAATCTTAACAAAAAGAGCTTTAACCTCCATTTCATTGCAATAGCTACCATGTAGCATCCAGCCTAGTTTACTTTCAATAGCTCGAGATGTGCGGACAATATTACCAGTGATGAAGTCCCAGTAATAGTCAGCTCCAATCAAAAGACTAATATCTTCTGTTCCTTCAAACTTATTATTGCCCAAATGAATTCCTTTAACTTGCAATTCTTGGACACATGCCATATCTAAACAAGTATTGACTGGAGCACAAAGTTCCTCAATCTCTACAGCTTCGACCTTGATAGTGAACCCTTAACCAGAACTTCTACCTTCTTAAATTTGGTTCGGTTTTGAAAGGAACCCCCAAACCCAGAAATTCTTAAATTTTCCCTCTTAAGTTCTTTAAACTTCAATTTTCTGGAAATTCTGGTCTTAATAAAGCTACACTGGCTACCGCTATCAAACAACACTCTTACAGTAGCTTCTCCATCATTCCCTATTAATAATGCTGCAGCTGTTTGCAATAATCCCCCTTTACTTTTACTCCCTTTCAAAGCAGTGGCATGTGCCACTGATGTCTCTACTTCAGGGGTAGGCCTACTAGGAGTGTTTTCACACAATAATGGCTGATGCCGGCCATGGCATTTTTTGCACAAAACCTTGCTCTGCGACCTTTCAAAAAACATTTAAAACATGCTGTGGACTTAGTTACCCTGTCCTTTCTCTCTTCAAAAGGTAAAGCATCAGCCACCTCACATTTATATGACTTGTGGTTGCCTTCGCAAAATATGCATTCCTTGATTCCCTTTAATTTATTCTCAGAGGATGCATGCAGAGCTGACACTGTACCTGGAGTATTCCTTTTTGTAGAAACTTTGGTGCTGTGCCTGCCTTTGTCCCCTTGTTTAACATCCCACTGTGCAAACTCAATTCCCTCTCGTCTACTGATTCTGTGCTTAAAAGACTTAACATCTGCTGAGGGGGGGATGTACACATGTTCTGTAGAGTGTCCCCTACTTAATTCAAACAAAATTGAGGTAGGCAATTTAGGACTCCAGTATAGTGACTGTCAAAAAGACCAAGTTCTTAATTAATTTATGATTGGAATTTAAAAATTACACTCAGTGGTTAGGATGAAGAAAATATACAAAAAGAAATTTAAATTATATTTATAATGAAAACTAAGTTACTTAATTAAATGGGTATGACATCAGATATATAATTATACTATAAGGACATTAACTTAAATTAAGGGTTAAAGTGACTAAATGAAATGGACAAAAAAATAAATGACAAAAGATAAATGATATATATATATAATTATGGGCAGGAAAGCTTATTGCTCAAGTTAGGAATCTGGTGGATGCCGAGATGTATCTGACAGCCTCCAAGTGTCTGTCTCTCTCTAAATGAAGTATTAACAAAACGTTCTTTTACATCTTCGCCGATGTGGTATCGGAGATTACCAGCATTCAGGAAGAACCAGAAGGTAATGTATATCTAACAGGTTGTTTGTTTTTTCTGTTTAAGGTGCTTCAACCCTGCTGGATTATTGACACCATTTTTTTTTTTTTGACTCCCCGAAGGGAGGTAGAAATATATCTAACAGAAGTGAGGTTAGAGACGACTTGTCATACAAATCACATCGCTTTTTAGGAAACGAACGTATGAACACATTCTGATCGTTTAGAAAGGGTCAATGTGGGTGTAGAATTTTAATTTTATAAGGAGTAATCATAATCAAGAAGAGTATCTTCTTGACAGTGACCAACATTATGCCATACCTTTCCATTCCTACACCCAAGTTGTCCAGGGACCTAGTTCTAACTTCAAATTCATCATATAACTGCCGTAACTCCTTCACACTATTTGGATTATTAACAGGAAGTATAGCTAAAAGTTCGCGGAGGTGGCTTTTAATTAAAATCTCTGGCTTACCAAACCGTTTCTTTAATATATCCCAAGCCACAGTATAATTAGCCTCTGTTAATGCTAATCCTGCTATTGTCTTTGCTGCCTCCCCTTCCAAGAGGGACTGCAAATAATTAAACTTCTCAACCGCACTTAACACTTGACTAGAATGAACTGCTGATTGAAAACTGTCTGCCCACCCTTGCCATTCCTGAATACTCCCAGAAAATGGTTTGAGTACAAGCCTCGGTAATTGAACTGCAGATCTGTTAATGTTAACTTCACAAACACCATTTGTTGAGGGTTGTGTTTCATTATTAGACCTGGTCTCTAACTGTAGTGAGCTGCTAAACTCTTTTGCTCTGTGGCATACTTTAATTATATCATCAATAATCTCTTCAAAGTAAATTATGTTATTTTCTATTTCATCCTCTTCTATAAGAGCCTCAATTTTAACATTTACTTCACTTAGAGCAACCTTTTTAGTTTCTAATATGGAAAGCTGCGCAGTCACTAAGCTTAAATCCTCTTGCTCTATGGCAGAATCTATAGTGGCAATGACCTTTTAATTAGACCTTTGTAGGCGCTTCTCCTTTTTCTAAACTTGTTCAATTCAGCTGCACTCATCTTCAATGCAAACAACAATTGGGCTCAATACCAAATAAGCTGAATTGGCAAAAATACTTAACCAAACTGATCAAACTCAAATTTTGCTTTTTTCAAATAAACTGAATTGCTGGGTGGGGTACTGACCAACCACCAATATGGAATACCAAATTTTCCGCCCAAGTAACTGGCGCACTGAAGTCTGCAACCTTCGCCTACGAACAATAAACCAAAATTAACCAAACCGATAAAATGTAGGCCCAAAACAACGACAGACTAGTGACCAAGTTTCGCAATTGGGCGACCAAACTTTCTAACTTGGGATCTTAACTCAATTATGCTCAACCCGTCCAGGCCTAACTTGGGATACAACTTGCACAATCAGCACTTTGCCGAAAAATAGTTACTGACTCAGTCTTGGGCTAGAATCCGGTTCCGAAGGATCATGTTATTTTTTATTTTAATTGGGTTCAGAATCCCAGCTGAGCCGTGAACGGCCAAGCTCTGAAGGGCCAGTTTAACCTACAGCCCAAGTTAAGCTAGACTAAAAACTTACGAACTTGGAAGTCCTATTAGGTCCTACCTCAGGGTTGCTGACTCAATGTGGGACTACATTATGCCTCAGTTGCATAAGATTAAGATAAAAAACAAAAGAGGCACTATTTATGGTCTTCTTTCTAAACCTTGCAACAACAACACAACCTGCACCATTGCACGATGCAACAATCTTGTATCTAAACAACCAAACTGAAGTGCAAGAGAGCTCTCTATAAGACCACACCCTGTAAGTGCCACATTCAACAAACGAGTAGGAAGGACGCGCAGCGCCCCACAAAAATGATGCCACAAGAGTGCCCAAACAATGATGTCACAAGAGCTCAAAAATGCTAGCTCTAAATTAAGTGAATTTTTCACTAACCTTACAATTATGAGATGGATATATATATATATATATATATATATATATATATATATTATATATATATACACACCTTAACTTAATATATACAAGCAATGCTGCATCAATCAGCTTAGTCATCATATCGCCTTGGGACAACAATGGCTCGTCCTCTTCTAGATTTTCTAACACGATTAATGACGAAGATAGAGGTAAAATCCAGGAAGATCTGAATAAAATCGTTGATTGGTCAGTCACATGGCAAATGAGATTTAACGTCGATAAGGGCAAAATTTTACATATAGGTTCGCGTAACGGTAATTTTGTGTATAGTATGTCAGGGAAGGAGTTAGCAAGCGTAGAGCAGGAAAAAGATTTAGGAGTTATAGTCACTGGTGATTTAAAAGTAGCGAAACAAAGTACAGCAGCGGTCAATAAAGCGAACAAAGTGTTAAGTTTTATAGCTCGGAATTTTGAGTACAAATCGCAGGATATTATTGTTCCTCTTTATAAATCATTACCTCATCTGGAGTACGCGATCCAATTTTGGAATCCGCATATGCGAAAAGATATAGACAAAATCGAAAGAGTTCAAAGACGAGCAACTAAGATGATTCCGTCGCTTAGGTCGAAGTCGTACGAGAATAGGCTTAAGGAGTTAAAATTGACTACACTCGAGACTAGGAGGCTAAGGGGTGATCTAATCCAGGTTTTCAAAATTATGAATGGGTTCGATAACGTAGATAGAGATAGCTTTTTCGAAATATCTCAATATAATAGGACTAGAAATAACGGGTGTAAGTTGACAAGTAGAAGGTTCGAGACAGCAGTTGCCAAAAACTTTTTTACGCATAGAGTAGTAAATAGCTGGAATAATTTGCCGGTAGAAGTAATTAATAACACGTCTATAAACATGTTTAAAAATCGGTTAGACGTGTATGTTGATAGATTGGGTATAGTTTAAGGTAGTAAAATTAAGGCTTTGTGGTTCGGAACCCACGTAAAATTGTAGGTCCCCTCCACCACCACGGAGGACATGCACAATACACAATTACGAATACAGTTAGGTAGACCAGCCATGAGTGGATCCTAGGGTCTTTGTTGGTCTGAAACATTATAATATTATAACATTATAACTGTAAAGTAGGTTAAGCCCAGCTTTGTAGGGGTCAGCCTAGAGATTCCGGAAATGGTCGAGAGCGGGCAGAGTAAACTGAGCTCCACAGTAGGATTCCTCACCAAATTAGGTGAGGGTAATTTACCTTAGCCTGTGTAAAGCTATGAGTTGATACTAGGTCTTAGACCACAATGTAGGCCTAATTTAACTGGACCTAGTTTATACATTATCATTAAACTGGGGTTTAGAGATACAATTGTTCACTTACTGAGTGTTATTAGATAAGTCCTGATTTCTTCTTGGAGTCTTTCTTCTAGTTGTTTAATTTTTGAAAGCGTACTTGTTGGTGGCGATCTTTTATTGTTTTCAAGCTCCTTCACTCGCCATGCCGTTCTTGATGCAAGTCCTTTGTTCCCCGGCTTTTTCCACGAGCGTCCTTTTTGTTTGTTGGTTGATCGGTAGTGTATGTCTGCTACCGAGCACGCTGTATCGCACAGTATATAAATACAAGTGTGGAAAATAACTGTGGTGAGCAACCAATTGGTTTCATCCACCCAGTTATTGACATAAAAAGAGTTCAATAATTGTTAGATTAACTACCTACCTACCCAGTGGACCATTTTCTTACCCTCCCAACTCCCCACACGTATCAGTTTTCCATAATAGCTTAGAATTTCATAAAGGCCCAAAGAGTTTTGCACTGTAACTGCAAGCCGACTAGTAATGACTACACCCTTCACTTCCAACCTTGGAATAGAAAGCCTTTTCAAAGCTGCTACTCTGCACTTTGTAGCAACCAACCTGTAACTTACTTCCTCTTCGACTATGCCTCTTATATAAATACAAGTTGTATAGGCTTCCTCACTTGCATCACAAAAAATGTGTAGGTCCAAATTATCTGGACTATTGTTGAACTCTCCAAAGTACCATCTTGGAGTTTGAATGTCTCCAAGATGTGCCAATTCTTTGCACCAATATTTGCACCTTACCACCATATGATCGGGTAACTCTTGGTCCCAACCAAGTCCAATTTAACAGGAGGCTGTGAAACCAAATTTCTGACTTTATTACAAATGGAGCCAGGAATCCCAGAGGATCAAAGACCTTCGAAGCCAAACTAAGAGCTGTACGTTTTGTCCACGTTGTCTCATTCTGAGCAAGCTCTACTAAAGATTTCCCATTGAAGGTAAACAAATCCTCTCCTTGCTGCCAAACAATGCCTAGCACCTTTGTCTCTATTGCTACAACTCCCTAATACCAGAATCCTCAATACTTTCTGCTGCATCAGGTTATACACAGGACTGACTCATAAACTGTTGTAACTGAGAATGATTGGTCTGCCACTTGCTCTGTATGAACTGTTCCCCAATTAACCCACCCCTAATATCTTCAGTCTAACTGTAGAGTAGGTTAAGCCTAGCCTTGTAAGGGTCAGCCTAGAGATTCCGGAAATGGTCGAGAGCGGGCAGAATAAATTGAGCTCCACAGTAGGATTCCTCACCAAATTAGGTTAGGGTAATTTACATTAGCCTGTGTTAAGCTATGAGTTGAACAGAGCTGAGCAGTATTTAAATACATTTGTGTATTTAGAACTGTATTTATAAATACGTTGTTTTTCATGTATTTAAATATAGTATTTAAATACTTTAATGAGTATTTAAATACAATGTATTTAAATACTCAAAATATAAAAATGTAAATACTTTTGCTGGTTTAATACACGTTCTGTACTAGCACAGTACGACGCGTCGACAGTGTAGTACAGCATGGTTCATGTTTCAACGTGTCAGTTCAATCAGTTGTGTGCCACTCTTAGTCGAAAGCGGTTGATTTCTTTATCGTGTGCGTGTCATGGCTTAGTGAATTAGTGAATGCATATGATAAAATTTGTATGTATTTAAAATGTATTTACAAATGTATTTAAATACAATTGATGTATTTTGTATTTAGTATCTAAATACATTCGTAAAATGTATTTAGTATTTAGTATTTAAATACATTTCTCCCATGTATTTAGTATTTAGTATTTAAATACATTCAATGTATTTATTGCCCAGCTCTGGAGTTGAATCAGTTGATACTAGGTATTAGACCACAATGTAGGCCTAATTTAACTGGACCTAGGTTATATGTTTTCACTAAACTGGGGTTTAGAAATACAATTGTTCATTTACTGAGTGTTAATAGATTAGAGGAAGCATTAGCATTAGAGGAACGGTGAAAGTAGTAGCGGCGTCAAGAAAAGTCCAAGAAGCCAGACTGAGATGGTATGGGCACATGATGAGAAGAGAGAAGGATTACGTGGGACGTAGGGTGCTGGAAATGGAGGTGCCGGGACGGAGAAGAAGAGGTAGACCGAAGACGAGGTGGAAAGATTGCCTGGGGGCAGACATCCGGGGGAAAAATTTGGACGAGGACATGGTGCGTGACAGAAGAGAATGTAGGAGACTCATCAAAACAGCGACCCCATATAGAGATGGGATTTAAGCTGCAGAAGAAGAGGATTAGATAAGTCCTGATGTCTTCTTGGAGTCTTTCTTCTAGTTGTTTAATTTTTGAGAGTGTACTTGTTCGTGGGGATCTTTTACTGTTTTTAAGCCCCTTCGTTCGCCATGCCGTTCTTGATGCAAGTCCTTTGCTCCCCGGCTTTTTCCACCAGCGTCCTTTTTGTTTGTTGGTTGATCGGTAGTGTATGTCTGCTACCGAGCACGCTGTATCACACAGTATATAAATACTAGTGTGGAGAATAACTGTGGTGAGGAACCAATTGGTTTCATCCACCCAGTTATTGACATAAAAGGAGTTTAATAATTGTTAGATTAATTACCTACCTACTCAGTGAACCATTTTCGTTACCTCTCAACTCCAAACTCGTATTAGTTTTCCATAATAGCTTAGAATTTCATAAAGGCCCAAAGAGTTTTGCAAGCCGACTAGCAATGACTGCACCCATCACTTCCAACGTTGGAATAGAAAGCCTTTTGAAAGGTATTACTCTGCTCTTTTCAGCACCCAACCTGTAACTTACAATACTTCTTCTTCGACTGTGCCTCTTATATAAATGCAAGTTGTATACGCTTCCTCACTTGCATCACAAAAGATGTGTAGGTCCAAATTATCTGGACCATCTTGGGGCTTGAATATCTCCAAGATGTGCCAATTCTTTGAACCAATATTTCCACTTTACCACCATTTGAAAAAACTATATAGGGTTATGGGTAGATTTCCTGATACCCTCATCCGTTGGAAATTTCCAGCAGATTACAATGGAGAGTTAACGACAAAAGCCTTACGTTTTTTCGTTAGAGAGTTATGCATGTGTAGGTCTTCAAAGGACCTCTTTATGTTTAATTGCCTTCGGTATTTGCGCTGCGTAATGGTAAAGAAAAGAATTGCCTTACCTTATTATTTCGTTGGGCATCGCTTCTGTTTCGATGCAAGGCGCGACAATGTTTTTCGATGTAGGACCGCGGTACGATGGAGTTACACAACGAGTTGATTTGATGTAACTAATATAGGCAGTCACTGTACTTAAATACCTGAAGGAATAGGCCTATCCGTTTTTATAGTTATTAGGTTTTATATTAAGAGCATTTCACTCAGAACTTATAGGAAGATAAAGTACATCTTCCTTGCTTAAAGCATCGCTGTAACATAAGCAGCTCAGAGTGCTGCTCATATAAATCGTTAGGAATCTGTTGATTCTTTAAAGTTCGTTGACTCTTCTCTTGATGTAATTTTCATGAGTCAGCAGTGGAAAATTTTGAGCACAAAATAATAATATTTTTCTTGTGGTTAGGTGGGCCCAATGCCTCCATATTGGGTACTATGTATGTATGGCAATTATTTTCATTCCCAATAGGCTATGTCGCCAATCCCGAGGCAATTTCGTAGATATTTAATTCAATAAATTACTAATTTGTATTTAATTATGAAATAAAGGCATCACATACGATACCATGTTGTAAGCGTGTATAGTTTTTCCATATACAGGGGGGGGGGGGCAGAGAAAAATTTGTATGTTATAGATTAAATTTTTTGACAAACTGTGTGTTTTAAACTATGTGAAATGGATTAAAAAGAATGAAGTAGGAATTTAGGAAGAGAAAAGTTACTCAAGACCTATTTAAATATAAAAGTTCAAGAGGCCAACTTCTCAAGTTTAGTTAAAGTTATATCAATTAGTTTGACTCCCCTTAGGTATAGGAAATTTATGGAGTTAAAGTAAAGTTATTAAGCATTTTAACTTTGCTCATTATTTGTGTTTTATAAGTCACCAGTTTTTAAATGCTCGTTTACTAATGTTGTTTTGGAGTTTTGTTATGTTTTGTTTTGTTAACGATTTATGTTTTGAAGTGACTTCTACGTTGGTGAGTTGATTGAAATGTACTGTACTGTATTCACACCTCCTACCACTTCAGACTAGTGAATACCCGTAGTTTTAGTAAAGTAAATGTTACTCCTCCACAGATAGATCTGGAAGGCTTGGGGCTTTGAATCCTGTACTGTTTTTGTGTTGTTTGGTCTCTGGCCAAGGGAGGCCATAAGACCGTTGTTGTTTGGCCCATGGCCAAGGGAGGCCATAAGACCGTTGCTGTTTGACTCATGGCCAAGGTAGGCCATAATACCGTTGTTGTTTGGCCCATGGCCAAGGTAGGCCACAAGACCGTTGTTGTTTGGCCCATGGCCAAGGTAGGTCATAAGAACGTTGTTGTTTGGCCATGGCCAAAGGAGGCCATTAGACCCTTTTGTTTTGCCAAGGCCAAGGGAAGCCATAAGACCCTTTTGTTTGGCCCATAGCCAAGGGAGGCCATAAGACCCTTGTTGTAGTTTAGTCTCTGGCCAAGGGAGGCCACAAGACCCTTTTTTGTAGTTTGGTCTTTGGCCAAGGGAGGCCACAAGACCCTTTTTGTAGTTTGGTCTCTGGCCAAGGGGGGGCCACAAGACCCCTTTTGTAGTTTGGTCTCTGGCCAAGGGAGGCCACAATACCCTTTTTGTAGTTTGGTCTCTGGCCAAGGGAGGCCACAAGACCCTTTTTGTAGTTTGGTCTCTGGCCAAAGGAGGCCACAAGACCCTTGTAATAGTTTGGTCTCTGGCCAAGGGAGGCCACAAGACCCTTGTAAAAGTTTGGTCTCTGGCCAAGGGAGGCCACAAGACCTTTGTAATAGTTCGCCCTATGGCCAAGATAGGCCATAAGGGCCTTGTTGAATAGTTTGGGCTATGGCCAAAGTAGTTCATCAGCCCCTTGTTGAATAGTTTGGGCTATGGCCAAGGTAGGCCATCAGCCCCTTGTTGAATAATTTGGAGTATGGCCAAGGTAGGCCATCAGCCCCTTGTTGAATAATTTGGGTTATGGCCAAGGTAGGACATCAGCCCCTTGTTGAATAATTTTGGCTATGGCCAAGGTAGGCCATAAACCCTTGAAATAGTAGTTTGGGCTATGGCCAAGGTAGGCCATGAAACCCTTTAGAGTGGAGTAGTTTGCGCTATGGCCAAAGGTAGGCCATAAAACCCTTTAGTGTAGTTTGTTTGTACGTGCCACTGTCCAACCATATAATGTTTTGGCACAAAATTATGTGCACAGAACCAGAGCGCAGCAATAAAAGCCTTTACTCTCCGATCCTTGGTTATGTTCAGACAGGTTGTTGTTGTATTTGTGGCATGTAAAGAGCAGTGTTGGGCACTAAAGCGTTAATCCAATAACAGTTAATTAACGAAGTTAACTTTTTTTAACGGACTATTAACGGAAGTTAATTTCCATTTATCGTTATCGGACCAGTTAATTTCCGATAACTCGATATTTAGTCTGTTAAAGTCCGTTAACAAGTTAACTGCGAGGAGTCATTCACGGAAGATCACAGCTCCGCGAATGAATTCAAATCGCCATAACTTCAGTCTGCCAATTCCGTCCTCTGCCGCAGTGGAACGGCTCTTCTCTCTCGGCAAGGACATCCTGAGGCCCAAGAGGTCAAGACTGGCAGTTGGGCCTAACTTTGAGAAGTTGGTCTTTCTGAAGGGTAACCAGCACATTGTGTCATAGTCTTTAATAAATGTGCCTAAAATTTAATTTTACCTTTCAGTTCCCGCCATAATAATTCTCTGGTAAATTAAAATTTAGTTAATGGTTAGTGGTTACAAGGGTTTCAAAACATGTAATCAGTACATTTTTTATTACAAATAAAAAAAAAAGCTAAGCAAAAAAGTTGCAAAACTTGATAAAAATACAGTTAAATACCTATTTATTGTTGGATTTTGCATAAATAAACATTTTCTATGGGTTTTAAAGCTTTTTCCTTGATTATTTTAAATGTTAGTAAAGAAATAGTTATCGTTAACGGATTATCGTTAACTTCCGTTAACTTTGTAGTAAAATTATCGGATTATCGTTATCGGAGTTAAAAATTGGGGTTAACGGATTATCGTTATCGGAGTTAAAAATTGGGGTTAACGGATTATCGTTATCGAAGTTAACTTTTCGGTTAACGGTGCCCACCACTGGTAAAGAGTACAGTGTGTGTGTGTGTATATATATATATTTTTTGCATTCCTCTGAATCCAGTTGGTCTTCAAAACTTGGATTCACCACTCCAGTGAAGTCAATACCCATAGTTATGATTGAGTAAATGTTATGTGTCCTACAGGTAGGTCTGGAAGGTTTGGGGTTTTCAAGGAACCCAATCTATTTGCAAGGAATGTATGTATCTATTGATGAAATCTGTTGAATGATTTTTCCTTAAAAGAAGAATTGGATGCTTGGAGTTGTATGTATATATTTATATACTGTATGTATGTGTGTAAATGTATATTTTGTTCTAGGGTTTTATTTTTGAGTTTTGTGTTAGGTCAACCAATATGGCTGAGTAAAGATCCTCAAATGTTACATTTGAGACCCTTATATCAAGCCTTGTCTGTTTTATGCCTATATGTCAAATAGGACTTTGAATGTGTTACGCCTATATGTCAGATAGGACTTAAAATGTGTGTGTTAGGTGGGTGTTGGTTTGAATTCGTGCAATTGCTTTAGGTGTTTGTGATGTTAAAGACCTGAGTTGAATTTTTTTATGTTAAAGTTCTGAGTTTAATTTTGTGATGTTAATGAGTCTTTTGAGTAAGTTAAATTGCTGAAATAAATTTTATAACCTACACCACAGGTTGAATTAAAAATTTAGTGTTTTTAGTTAGGATAGGCCTTGAGTGTAAAGAGTAGGGCCTACTTTGTGAGGTAGGCTTCTTGTATACTCAAATTGCAAATTGTAGTGTTTGAAGTAGGCCTTTAGTGTATGAGTATATTGGGCCTATTAGTAAAGTAAAGTGGACCTACTAAATAGGCTTAGGTTGTGGGACTAATAAATAGGCTTATATTGTGGGCCTACTAAATAGGCTTATGGTTAAATTGGTCTATTTTTTATAGGACCTAAAATGAGTTAAGCCTGTTAAATGAACACGGCTTTGTTTACGGTTAGTGTAAAGGTAAGGTTTGTGTTAGTGTAAAGGTAAAGGGATCGGTTCCCCATTTACACGGGCCACCATGTGAAAAAACTATAGGGGCTTATAATTGAAATTGGTTTTAACCTTCGCCGATTGGAAATTATCATGTAGTTATTGTATAGAGAGTTAATGACAAAACTCTAGATTTTTTCGTTAGAGAGTTATGTATGTGTCGGTCTTCAAAGGACCTCTTTATGTTTAATTGCCTTCGGTATTTGCGCTGCCTAATGGTAAAGAAAGGAATTGCCTTGCCTTATTATTTCGTTGGGCATCGCTTCTGTTTCGATGTTGGGCGCGACGATGTTTTTCGATGTAGGACCGCGGTACGATGGAGTTACACAACGAGTTGATTTGATGTAACTAATATAGGCAGTCATTGTATTTAAATACCTGAAGGAATAGGCCTATCCTTTTTATAGTTATTAGGTTTTATATTAAGAGGATTTCACTCAGAAATTATAGGAAGATAAAGTATCAGGTCATCCCATAAGTAATGTCGTTTTTTACGATAGATTAAACTACTCGGTTTAAGCATAAATTTTCCGAAGGTTATATCTAAGAGGAGATCTATCGTGTTTCGCTACATACTTTACAGACCTTGACCAGTGAAGACGTGTGTTTTGCTTTATGTGAACCCCTCATAAACATGGCAGTATCAGAAGAGCATATCAGGCATATAATGCTTTACGAGTTTAAAAAAGGGAATAGTGCTACTGAAGCAACGCGAAACATTCAGGAAGTTTATGGCAACGATATTCTGCATGTGAGGAAATGTCAAAGATGGTTTCAAAAGTTTAGGAATGGTGACTGCTGTTTGACAGATGCAGCACGCTCTGGACGCCCTGCTGAGTTTGATGATGACCTGCTGTTAGCCGCACTTGAAGAAGACTGTTCAACAACTGTCGAAGAATTGGCCCAGAAACTCAATTCATCCCCGTCCACCATCCATCGACATTTGCAACAACTCGGGAAAGTGCATAAGTTAGGAAAATGGATGCCACATGAATTGTCGGTCGACAATCTGGAGTAAACATTAGCACAACTCTTCATTCCCGTGAACTCCAAGATCCGTTTTTGCACCGTTTAGTGACTGGTGATGAAAAGTGGATACTGTACCAGAATGTTAAGCGCCGTCGACAGTGGGTTTGTGCCGGAGAACCAGCGACACCACAGCCAAAACCAAATCTTCACCCTCAGAAGGTGTTGCTTAGTGTTTGGTGGGATAAAGGTGGTGTAATACACTTTGAAATCTTACCACACAACCAAACAATCACCGCTCAAGTCTACAATCAACAACTGGATCGATTGAACACTGCACTAAAAGAAAAAAGACCTTCTTTGGTTAATCGGAAAGGAATCGTGTTCCACCACGACAACGCACGTCCTCATACCGCTCGGATCACTTCTGCAAAAATTTAGGAGCTTGGGTGGGAAAAACTTCCACATCCTCCATATTCTCCAGACCTTGCGCCTTCAGATTATCATCTCTTCAGGAGTCTGCAAAACTATCTTGACGAGAAACAGTATACTTCTTTAGATGACCTGCACACCAGTCTTTGTACGTTTTTTGCCTCAAAACCGCCTGAATTTTATAAACATGGCATCGTAAAGCTTGTAGGACGTTGGCAGAGTGTCATTGATTCCGATGGAAAATATATACTAGATTAAAAAGTTCCAGTTGAGGTTTTTTTTTGTCCTTCAAATGCCGATCTAAAAAACGACATTACTTATGGAATGACCTGATACATCTTCCTTGCTTAAAGCATCGCTGTAACATAAGCAGCTTAGAGTGCCGCTCATATAAATCATTAGGAATCTGCTGATTCTTCAAAGTTCGTTGACTCTTCTTTTGTGTAATTGTCATGAGTCAGCAGTAGAAAATTTGGAACACGAAATAATAATATTTTTCTTGTGGTTGGATGGGCCCAATGCCTCCATATTAGGTACTATGTATGTATGGCAATTATTTTCATTCCCAATAGGCTATGTCGCCAACCCCGAGGCAATTTCGTAGATATTTAATTCAATAAATTACTAATTTGTATTTAATTATGAAATAAAGGTATCACACACGATACCATATGGTAAACGTATATAGTTTTTCCAGACACCATATGATCGGGTAACTCTTCGTCCCAACCAAGCCCAATTTAACAAGAGGCTCTGAAACCAAATTTCTGACTTCATCACAAATGGAGCCAGGAATCCAAGAGGATCAAAGACCTTCGAAGCCAAACTAAGAGCTGTACGTTTTCTCCACCTTGTCTCATTCTGAGCCAGCTCTACTAAAGATTTCCCATTGAAGGTAAACAAATCCTCTCCTTGCTGCCAAACAATACCTAGCACCTTTGTGTATATTGCCCACAACTCCTTAATACCAGAATCCTCAATACTTTCTGCTGCATCAGGTCCTACACAGGACTGACTCATAAATAAGACTCATAAATATTGTAACTGAGAATGATTGGTCTGCCATTTTCTACGCTCCATGCCAGCCTCCCTCATTATAGTTCTAGCCTCCATGAATATCTGTTTAGCCATTTCTGTATTATCCACTGAACACAGTTAATCATCAACATAAAATTTTTGCCTTATGTGTTCAATAGTATTAGGATAGACATCAGAATAGTTCTTAAAATGGTATACTGCATAGTAGCTGCCAACAAAAATGGACTAGAGCTGAGGCCAAACAACACTGACTTCATTCTATATGCTTGAACCTTGGGTTCATTTTCCAACAAGTTTTTCAAGGACACACCACCTTTCTCCTTGGCTGAGCCATCAAAAACTACTCTCAGTTTGGTGGTAGTTTTGTCTCGCCGTACCACTGCATGGTGTGGCAGATAATGTGCCTCCTGGCTCACCAGCTCACCTTGCACCCTTTCAGCATAGCCCTCCTTTACATAGCTTAGGATGGTCTCATTGTATTCATTTAACAACTCTTCATTTTTCCTTAGCCTGTGCAATGAAGTCTCCAACTTCCTATTAGCTAGCTGAAGATTTGAGTTGGGTTTACAAGAATCCTTCTAAGGGAGGCCAACTTCGTAGCAACCATCTCTAAACCCAATACATTTTTCAAATTGCTCTAAAACCTCTCTGTTTACTGTACTTGCCTGCTTCTCCTGTTTATCCTTTATGCCAATGGATTCAAATTCCCAAAAGGCTTTGAAATGCCTTTCCAAACCATGGCTGTTCTCCTCAATCTTAACAAAAAAGAGCTTTAACCTCCATTTCATTGCAATAGCTACCATGTAGCATCCAACCTAGCTTGCTTTCAATAGCTACAAGACCTTGAGATGTGCGAACAATGTTACCACTGATGAAGTCCCAATAATAGTCAGCTCCAATCAAAAGACTAATCTCTTCTGTTCCTTCAAACTTATTATTGCCCAAATTAATTCCTTTAACTTGCAATTCTTGGACACATGCCATATCTAAACAAGTAGTGACTGGACCGCAAAGTTCCTCAATCTCTACAACTTAGACCTTATAGTGGGACTTTGTGGTAACAACCGCTTAACTAGAACTGCTACCTTCTTAACTTTGGTTCTTAAATTTTCTCTCTTAAATTCTTTAAACTTCAAATTTCTGGAAATTCTGGTATTAATAAAGCTACACTGGCTACCACTATCAAACAACACTCTTACAGTAACTTCTCCATCATTCCCAATAAATAATGCTGCAGCTGTTTGCAATACCCCCCCCCCCCCCTTTACTCTTGCTCTCTTTCATAGCGGTGGCATGTGCCACTGATGTCTCTACTTCTTGGGTACGCCTACTAGGTGTGTTTCACACAATAATCGCTGATGCCGGCCATGGCAATTTTTGAACAATTTTTTAAACTTACAAAACCTTGCTCTGTGACCTTTCAAAAAACATTTAAAACATGCTGTGGACTTAGTTACCCTGTCCTTTCTCTCCTCAACATGTAAAGCCTCAGCAACTTCACATTTATATGACTTATGGTTGCCTTCGCAAAATATGCATTCCTCAATTCCTATTTTTTATTTTATTGAGTTCAGAATCGCAGCTGAGCCCTGAACGGCCACTTCGACCTACAGCCCAAATTAAGTTAGAATAAAACTTAGGACTTGGAGGTCCTATTAGGACTTACCTCTGGGTTACACTCGATGTGGGCCTACCTTAGGCCTCAGTTGCATAAAATTAAGATAAAAAACAAAAGGGGCACTATTTATGGTCTTCTTTCTAAACCTTGCAACAACAACACGACCTGCACCATTGCACGATGCAACAATCTTGTATCTAAACAACCAAACTGAACTGCAAGAGAGCTCTCTATAAGACCACGCCCTGTAAGTGCCGCATTCAACAAAAGAATAGAAAGGACTGTTAGAAAATCTAGAAGAGGAAGATCCATTGTTGTCCCAAGGCGATATGATGACTAAGCTGATTGATGCAGCATTGCTTGTATATATTAAGTTAAGGTGTGTATATATCCATCTCATAATTGTAAGGTTAGTGAAAAATTCACTTAATTTAGAGCTAGCATTTTTGGGCTCTTGTGGCATCATTGTTTGGGCACTCTTGTGGCATCATTTTTTGGGGCGCTGCGCGTCTTTTCTACTCGTTTGTGGAATGCCGTACTTACAGGGTGTGGGCTTATAGAGAGCTCTCTTGCAATTCAGTTTGGTCGTTTAGATACAAGATTGTTGCATCGTGCAATAGTCCAGGTTGGGTTGTTGTCGCAAGGTTTAGAAAGACCATAAATAGTGCCCGTTTTGTTTTTATCTTAAATTCATGCAACTGAGGCCTAAGGTAGGCCCACATCGAGTCAGCAACCCTGAGGTAGGACCTAATAGGACCTCCAAGTCCGTAAGTTTTTAATTTTAGCTTAACTTGGGCTGTAGGTTGAACTGGCCCTTCAGAGCTTGGCCGTTCACGGCTCAGCTGGGATTTTGAACCCAATAAATAAATAAATAACATGGTCCTTCGAACCGGATTCTAGCCCAAGATTGAGTCAGTGACTATTTTTCGGCAAAGTTCTGATTGTGCAAATTGTAGCCCAAGTTAGGCCTAGACGGGTTGAGCGTAATTGAGTTAAGGTCCCAAGGTAGAAAGTTTGGTCGCCCAATTGCGAAACTTGGCCACTCGTCTGTCGTTGTTTTTGGCCTCCATTTATACCGGTTTGGTTAATTTTGGTTTATTATTCGTAGGCGAAGGTTGCAGACTTCGGTGCGCCAGTTACTTGGGTGGAAAATTTGGTATTCCATACTGGTGGTTGGTCAGTACCCCACCCAGCAATTCAGTTTATTTGAAAAAAGCAAAATTTGCGTTTGATCAATTTGGTTAAGTATTTTTGCCAATTCAGCACATTTGGCATTGGGCCCAATTGTTGTTTGCATTGAAGATGAGTGCATCTGAATTGAACAAGTTTAAAAAAAGGAGAAGCGCCTACAAAGGTCTAATTACAAAGGTCATTGCCATTATAGATTCTGCCATAGAGCAAGAGGATTTAAGCTTAGTGACTGCGCAGCTTTCCATATTAGAAACTAAAAAGGTTGCTCTAAGTGAAGTAAATGTTAAAATTGAGGCTCTTATAGAAGAGGATGAAATAGAAAATAACATAATTAACTTTGAAGAGATTATTGATGACATAATTAAAGTATGCCACAGAGCGAAAGAGTTTAGCAGCTCAGTACAGTCTAATAATGAAACACAACACTCAACAAATGATGTTTGTGGAGTTAACATTAACAGATCTGCAGTTCAATTACCGAGGCTTGTACTCAAAACATTTTCTGGGAGTATTCAGGAATGGCAAGGATGGGCAGACAGTTTTCAATCAGCAGTTCATTCTAGTCAAGTGTTAAGTGCGGTGGAAAAGTTTAATTATTTGCAGTCCCTCTTGGAAGGGGAGGCAGCAAAGACAATAGCAGGATTAGCATTAACAGAGGATAATTATACTGTGGCTTGGGATATATTAAAGAAACGGTTTGGTAAGCCAGAGATCTTAATTAAAAGCCACCTCCGTGAACTTTTAGCTATACCTCCTGTCAATAATCCCAATAGTGTCAAGGAGTTACGGCAGTTATATGATGAATTTGAAGTTAGAACTAAGTCCCTGGACAACTTTGGTGTAGGAATGGAAAGGTATGGTATAGTTGGTTACTATACTGGAGTCTAAATTGCCTAGCTCAATTTTGCTTGAATTAAGTAGGGGACACTCTACAGAACATGTGTACATCCCCCTTCAGCAGATGTTAAGTCTTTTAGGCACAGAATTAGCAAGACGAGAGGGAATTGAGTTTGCACAGTGGGATGTTAAACAAGGGGACAAAGGCAGGCACAGCACCAAGGTTTCTACAAAAAGGAATAGCCCAGGTACAGTGTCAGCTCTACATGCATCCTCTGAGGATAAATTAAAGGGAATTAAGGAATGCATATTTTGCGAAGGCAACCACAAGTCATATAAATGTGAGGTGGCTGAGGCTTTACCTTTTGAGGAGAGAAAGGACAGGGTAACTAAGTCCACAGCATATTTTAAATGTTTTTTGAAAGGTCACAGAGCAAGGTTTTGTAAGTTTAAAATTTTGTGCAAAAAATGTCATGGCAGGCATCAGCCATTATTGTGTGAAAACACTCCTAGTAGGCCTACCCCAGAAGTAGAGACATCAGTGGCACATGCCACTGCTATGAAAGGGAGTAAAAGTAAAGGGGGATTATTGCAAACAGCTGCAGCATTATTAATTGGTAATGATGGAGAAGCTACTCTAAGAGTGTTGTTTGATAGTGGTAGCCAGCGTAGCTTTATTAAGACCAGAATTTCCAGAAAATTGAAGTTTAAAGAACTTAAGAGGGAAAATTTAAGAATTTCTGGGTTTGGGGGTTCCGTTCAAAACCGAACCAAATTTAAGAAGGTAGAAGTTCTGGTTAAGGGGTTGTTACCACAAAGTCCCACTATCAAGGTCCAAGCTGTAGAGATTGAGGAACTTTGTGCTCCAGTCACTACTTGTTTAGATATGGCATGTGTCCAAGAATTGCAAGTTAAAGGAATTAATTTGGGCAATAATAAGTTTGAAGGAACAGAAGATATTAGTCTTTTGATTGGAGCTGACTATTATTGGGACTTCATCACTGGTAATATTGTCCGCACATCTCGAGGCCCGGTAGCTATTGAAAGTAAGCTAGGCTGGATGCTACATGGTAGCTATTGCAATGAAATGGAAGTTAAGGCTCTTTTTGTTAAGATTGAGGAGAACAGCCATGGTTTGGAAAGGCATTTGAAAGCCTTTTGGGAACTTGAATCCATTGGCATAAAGGACAAACAGGCAAGTACAGTGAACAATGATGTTTTAGAGCAATTTGAAAAAGGGATTGGGTTTAGAGATGGTTGCTATGAAGTTGGCCTCCCTTGGAGGGATTCTTGCAAACCCGGTTCAAACCTTCAGCTAGCTAATCGGAGGTTGGAGACTTCATTGTACAGGCTAAGAAAACATGGGGAGTTGTTAATTGAATACAATGAGGCCATCCTAAGCTATGTAAGGGAGGGCTATGCTGAAAGGGTGCAAAGTGAGCTGGTGAGCCAGGAGGCACATTATCTGCCACACCATGCAGTGGTACGGCGAGACAAAACTACCACCAAACTGAGGGTAGTTTTTGATAGCTCAGCCAAGGACAAAGGTGGTGTCCTTGAATGACGGTTTGGATGCTGGGCCAAATTTAAATGCAGATTTATTTTCCTTGTTACTGAGATTCAGGTTCAGTAGAGTAGCATTGACTGCAAGCCTTTTTGCGGATAAAGTTAAAACCAGAGGACAGAGATGCAGTAAGGTATCTGTGGGTGGATACGAAAGACTTGTTGGAAAATGAACCTAAGGTTCAAGCATATAGAATGAAGTCAGTGTTGTTTGGCCTCAGCTCTAGTCCATTTCTGTTGGCAGCTACTATGCAGCACCATTTTAAGAAATATTCTGAAGTCTATCCTAACACTATTGAACACATAAGAAAAAAATTTTATGTTGATGATTTGCTGTGTTCCGTGGATAATACAGAAATGGCTAAACAGATATTCAGGGAGGCTAGAGCTATAATGAGGGAGGCTGGCATGGAGCTTAGAAAATGGCAGACCAATCATTCTCAATTACAAGAGTTTATGAGTCAGTCCTGTGTAGTACCTGATGCAGCAGAAAGTATTGAGGATTCTGGTATTAAGGAGTTGTGGGCAATAGACGCAAAAGTGCTAGGCATTGTTTGGCAGCAAGGAGAGGATTTGTTTACCTTCAATGGGAAATCTTTAGTAGAGCTGGCTGAGAAGGAGACAAGGTGGACAAAACGTACAGCTCTTAGTTTGGCTTCAAAGGTCTTTGATCCTCTTGGATTCCTGGCTCCATTTGTGATAAAGTAAAAAAATTGGTTTCAGAGCCTCTGGGAAATTGGACTTGGTTGGGACCAAGAGTTACCTGATCATATGGTGGTAAAGTGGAAATATTGGTTCAAAGAATTGGCACATCTTGGAGACATTGAAATCCCAAGATGGTACTTTGGAGAGTTGAACAATAGTCCAGACAATTTGGAGCTGCACATTTTTTGTGATGCAAGTGAGGAAGCCTATGCAACTTGTATTTATATAAGAGGCACATTGCAAGAGGAAGTAAGTTGCAGGTTGGTTACTGCAAAGAGCAGAGTAGTACCTTTGAAAAGACTTTCTATTCCAAAGTTGGGATTGGTGAGGGCAGTTATTGCTAGTCGGCTTGCAGTTACAGTGCAAAAGTCTTTGGCCCTCTATGAAATTCCAAGCTATTATTGGACAGACTCCACTATAGTTTGGCACTGGTTAAGAAGCCAGGCAAGGAAATGAAAACATTTGTTGCCAATAGGGTGGAGGAAATTCAAGCGCACACAGATCCCAAACAATGGAAGCATTGTCCAGGCACCCAAAACCCGCTGATTTACCAACACGAGGAATTTCAGTGAAAGATCTTGCACAGTCAAGTTTGTGGTGGAATGGGCCAGAGTGACTAAAACTTGGAAGTGAAAACTGGCCTTCTAATCAGCCTATTGTAGGAGGATGCCAGGCTGAAGAAGCATGGGTGAGTGAGGTGAGAAAATGCACTGTGAACAGTTGTCAAGTTATGCAGCAGGACCCCATATTGAGGCTTGAGGACCTTAGCAGTCTGAAAAGGTTGTTAAGAGTGACAGCATGGGTATATAGATTTACCAACAATATTAAGGGAGAAACAAGAAGGGAAGGAATTCTGAACAGTAAGGAGATTCAGCAAGCCAGGAAATACTGGGTGGTATATGTGCAGAAGGAAAAATTTGGTGAAGAGAGGGAATTGCTCACCAGCCGTCCATTACAGGTTCTACCAACACATTCTGCTCTCAAGGGTTTGGATGTGTTTTTGGATCAGGATTTATTGAGAGTAACAGGTAGACTACAGTTTTCTGGGCTTCCAGAGGAGAAAAGACATCCAATTTTGCTACCTTCTGGGGGGCACTTTGTGGACCTTTTGATCCTGGATACTCATCATAAGCTGTTACATGCTGGAGTTAGAGAAGTGATAATAGAGGTCAGACAACAGTTTTGGATTCCCAAAATTAGACAAGTAGTAAAAAAGATCTTGCATAAATGTGTGGTTTGCAAGCGTTGGAGTGCAAAGCCTTATTATGAAAAGGTGGCTCCACTTCCAAAAGAACGGTGTGTCTATACTGCCCCATTTGATGTAGTGGGAGTAGACTTCGCAGGTCCAGTCTATGTGTATGAGCAAGGGGAGTCTAACAAAGGTTATATATGTCTTTTCACATGTGCTACCACTGCAGTGCTGGGCAGCGCAAACGAAAATTCATTTGCGCAAGCGCAAATGCGCAAACCCAAACCCATACCTTGCGCAAGCGCAAATGCGCAAACTTCTCGAAACTTGCGCTTGCGCAAACGCAAACTATTTATATATACAGGGTTTTCCAAAAAAACATAGGTGCGGTTTTTTTGGGGACACCCTGTATAAAATTAAATTTATAGTAAATCAAATCAAATCAAATCAAAAGACTTTATTAACAGACACACGATCCATAGATATATCAATAAAGAATAGATACAAAATTACAATGTTAAATAAATAATAAAAAAAAAAAGAAATTACAATATTACAAAAAAAAACACTTCAAAGCTCCTTAGAGTCCTCCTCCAACTCCATCGTGAGCAGGTCCATGTTGCCCTTCAGGAACACAAACCTCTCAAAGTTCTCAGAGGTCAGGCTGGACCTCTTGGGCTTCATGATGTCAGACCCCTGGGAGAACACCCTCTCCACAGCTGCAGAGCTGGGGATGGCCGTGTTGTACTTCAGAAAGACCTCAACCCAGGCGGCGCGGTACAGGGCGGGGAACATCCCCTGCTCCAGCTCCTTGCTGTCCATGGTTCACTAGTTATAGACAGTAGTTATGACTTATGAAGTTTCTAGAAGTTACTAGAGTAGTTAGTAGTTTGAACTCTGAAATAAAATTAAAATCAACTAATCAAACAAACGTGTTTCACTAGCGTTGTTGGTATACCGACTGCTCACTGCTGTCTGGCGGCGCCACCTGTCTGGCAGTCACGTGTTTATGAGCTAAATCCACTATTTTTAATATTTGTTTTTTTTTCACGTTTGCGCACAAGTTTGCGTTTGCGCAAGTACTTGCGCAAACGCAAATGCGCAAGTTTGCGCAAGAATTGGCGCAAACGCAAATGCGCAACCGAAATCACACTTGCGCAATTGCGCAATTTGCGTTTTGCGCAAGTGTTGCGCAAGTGCCCAGCACTGGCTACCACCAGAGCAATCCATTTGGAGTTGGTAAGCAACTTAAGTAGTGATGTATTTCTTTTGGCCTTTAAAAGTTTGTGAACAGAAGGGGTTTCCCAAATAAAATCATATCGGATAATGCAAAAACCTTCAAAAAGGCTGCAAAGGAACTCCAAGAAGTTTGGTCCTTGCTAAAAGAGGAAGTATTCCAATCCTACCTTTCACACCAAGGGGTACAGTGGGAGTTTATTGTTGAGAGAGCACCATGGTGGGGAGGATTTTGGGAAAGGCTAGTGAGAAGTGTAAAGTGTCCATTAAAAAAACTTTTAGCTAATGCTCATTTGAGCAAATAAGAATTCTGCACTGTTTTATGTGAAGTATAAGCAATGGTGAACAGCAGGCCTATCACTTTTCTTTATAACAGTATGCAGGATGCAGAGCCATTGACACCAAATCATTTTCTTTGTGGTAAACGATTAACATGAAGCCCCAGTGTGCCAGAAGACTTGCAACCTATCCAGAGCACTCAAGGAGAGTTAACCAGACGGTTCAGGTACCATGAAGAGCTACAAGATCAGTTATGGAAGCGGTGGCAGATGGAATACTTGCCAGAACTCAATTATTACCCATCAGGCAAGGTAAAGGGCTCCAATGCAAATTGTATCAAGGTGGGAGAAGTGGTAATGATTGGGGATGAAAGACCAAGGCAATGCTGGAAGCTTGGCATAATTGAAGAGTTGTTTGTTGGCAAAGACAATTTAGTTAGGTCTGCACTGGTAAAGACTTCAGGAGGAAAGTTAAAGAGACCTATACAAAAACTCTATGTTTTAGAAATCAGCAAAAACACAGAGAGTCAAGATGAAACATTTGAGTTACAGCCTCATGGAGAAGGCTTGGCTAACCTTGCAGAAGGTAATGACAACAATGCCTCTTCGGTGGGGAGTGTTCGAAAATCAAGAAGAGGAAGAACCATTGTTGTCCCAAGGCGATATGATGACTAAGCTGATTGATGCAGCATTGCTTGTATATATTAAGTTAAGGTGTATATATATCCATCTCATAATTGTAAGGTTAGTGAAAAATTCACTTAATTTAGAGCTAGCATTTTTGGGCTCTTGTGGCATCATTGATTGAGCACTCTTGTGGCATCATTTTTTGGGGCGCTGCGCGTCTTTTCTACTCGTTTGTGGAATGCCGTACTTACAGGGTGTGGTCTTATAGAGAACTCTCTTGCAATTCAGTTCGGTTGTTTAGATACAAGATTGTTGCATCGTGCAGGTTGGGTTGTTGTTGCAAGGTTTAGAAAGACCATAAATAGTGCCCGTTTTGTTTTTATCTTAAATTCATGCAACTGAGGCCTAAGGTAGGCCCACATCGAGTCAGCAACCCTGAGGTAGGACCTAATAGGACCTCCAAGTTCGTAAGTTTTTAATTTTACCTTAACTTGGGCTGTAGGTTGAACTGGCCCTTCAGAGCTTGGCCGTTCACCGCTCAGCTGGGATTTTGAACCCAATAAATAAATAAACAACAAGGACGCGCCACTGCCCCCAAAAAATGATGCCACAAGAGTGCCCAAACAATAATGCCACAAGTGTTAGAAAGTCTAGAAGAGGAAGATCCATTGTTGTCCCAAGGCGATATGATGACTAAGCTGATTGATGCAGCATTGCTTGTATATATTAAGTTAAGGTGTATATATATCCATCTCATTATTGTAAGGTTGGTGAAAAATTCACTTAATTTAGAGCTAGCATTTTTGGGCTCTTGTGGCATCATTTTTGTGGGGCGCTGCGCGTCCTTCCTACTCGTTTGTTGAATGTGGCACTTACAGGGTGTGGTCTTATAGAGAGCTCTCTTGCAATTCAGTTTGGTTGTTTAAATACAAGATTGTTGCATCGTGCAGGTTTTGTTGTTGTTTTCAAGGTTTAGAAAGAAGACTATAAATAGTGCCCCTTTTGTTTTTTATCTTATCATAATTTTATGCAACTGAGGCCTAAGGTAGGCCCACATCGAGTCAGCAACCCTGAGGTAGGACCTAATAGGACCTCCAAGTCCGTAAGTTTTTTGTCTAGCTTAACTTGGGCTGTAGGTTAAACTGGCCCTTCAGAGCTTGGCCGTTCACGGCTCAGCTGGGATTCTGAACCCAATAAAATAAAAAAAATAAGAGCCCAAAAATGCTAGCTCTAAATTAAGTAACTTTTTAACTAACCCCCGAATTATGAGATGGATTAATATATATACACACCTTAACTTAATATATACAAGCAATGCTGCATCAATCAACTTAGTCGCGATTGGATTAATAGTAGTCAGCATGGGTTTCGACGCCATAGATCTTGTTTAACTAATTTATTAGAGTTTTATAACGAAATAGTGCGCGAATACGATAGGCATAGAGCGGTTGACGTTATTTATTTAGACTTTCAAAAGGCGTTCGATACAGTTTCGCATAGATCAATTCCGAAGGTTAAAGCGCACGGTATACGCGGTCAGGCAGCTAACTGGTTAGAAGAATGTCTTCGTGCTAGAAAATAGAGGGTCGTTGTTAATGGTAGTGAATCGGGTGGTTGGATGTAGGTAGCGGTGTCCCGCAGGGTTCAGTGTTAGGCCCATTGCTATTCGTAATCTACATTAACGACATAGATGTAGGCTTGACCAGTAACGTGTCAAAATTCGCGGATACTAAAATAGGCGGTAAAGTTGTTAACGTGGACGATAGAAATAGGCTCCAAGACAATGTAAATAGGATTATGGAGTGGACGGATAAGTGGCAGATGCAATTTAACATAGAAAAATGTAAAATTTTGCATATAGGTTCTCGTAACAATAATTACACGTACACGATGGACAAGACATTTAGCGAGCGCTGACGAGGAAGTATTATATTTAGGCGTACGCGTATCAAAAGATTTAAAAGTTAGGAACCAGTGCCTGGAGTCTTGCGCAAAAGCTAATAGGATGCTAGGCTTCATAGCGCGTAATTTCGAATTTAAATCGAAGAATATTATATTGCTTCTTTACAAGTCCCGAGTCAGGCCTCATTTA
Source organism: Bathynomus jamesi (assembly GCA_023014485.1). NCBI lineage: Eukaryota > Metazoa > Arthropoda > Malacostraca > Isopoda > Cirolanidae > Bathynomus > Bathynomus jamesi. The sequence continues at coordinate 169,989 of JAJOZX010006510.1, read as the reverse complement.
GAATATGCCGTTCAGTTTTGGTGCCCGTATTTGGGTGAGGATACTGATAGGTTGGAAAGGGTTCAGCATCGCGCCACGAAACTAATTCCGTCATTGCGCAACAAGTCTTACGAAGATAGGATTAAAGAGTTAGACTTGCATTCACTCGAAACTAGGAGATTAAGGGGGGAGCTTATTGAAGTTTTCAAAATCGTTAATAAAATCGATAACGTAAATTTTGGCAAACTGTTCACTTTTGATAATAGCAATACTCGTAATAACGGATTTAAGTTGCGTGGCAGACGTTTCATTACTAACATCGCTAAAAACTTTTATACGTTTAAAGTGAACTCTACCAGCGTTGATGTGTTTAAAAACCGTTTAGATATGCATTTTAAAAATATTAACGTTGTTTAAAATAATAAAACAATTAGCAACAGGAGCTCTCGGGGTGGTGGTCGGGGATGAGTCTGTTGACGATTAATGCCAGCTTGTGCATGCCAGCGTGTGATGCCGGCAATAAAATTATTAAAAAAAAAAAAAAATATTAGACTAACACGAACGTAGATGTAGCTCCTAGCGTGAACTAACCCACTTTCTGTTATACTCTTCCTACTTTTTTTTTCTTTTCTTATCCTCTCTTTACTTGCATGCCTGTAGTTTGCATGGTATAACAGTGTTTGAGTGAAGACTGTGTTTGCATGGTTTGTAAGCGTTCTTATTTTACTTCTTTTCATCTTTCACCCCTTTCCTATTCTCTTCAACTATTTTTCCGACTTGTCGGCAGTGGCCGGCGGATGATGATGGCGAGTCTCTCTCTCTCTCTCTCTCTTTTTCTGAGTGAATGTTAACCCACGAATGATAGATTTTGCTACTTACTTAACCCCTTATTCTCCTCTTTTAACCCCCTACTCTCTCCTTTCTCTCGGGCTAACCTTAGAGTGGATCTTAGGGTCTTTGTTAGCCTTAGCTCCTGTAGATCTGTAGATCTCCTTGGGACAACCAATGGCTCTTCCTCTTTTAGATTTTCTAACAATATCGAAAGAGAGGCGCGATAAACAACGGCGCGCCCTACATCCAGAAGTGAAGGCGAACGAAATAAGATATGGTAATTTACTTTTTTACCATTAGGAAGCGCTAAATACCGAAGGCATATAAATTAAACATTAACCCAAAAAACACTACTTAACAAGGTCTTTTGAAGACATCCACAAACTCGAACTTTTTAACGAAAAGACAGGGTTTTTGTCATCAACTCTCCACCAATATCTGCTGGAAATTTCCAACGGATGAGGTTGACAGCAATCAACCATAATCCTGTATAGTTTTTTATAGTGAGCTTCAAATATCAAAGCCGAAGGAAACGCAAAAAACAGACACGAACAATGTGGCTCAAAAGTGCCTTACAAAACCTTATTAATTCTCTGCCAATCCGGGTTTGGGTACTCGTCACAACTGCAAAAGAGGATGCCACCAGATGCTAACAAAAACATTTACCACAATGTTTGCTTTCCTTTCCTCCACAGCTCCGTTTCAAAAACGTCACTTCATAAAATGGTCAAATTTTGTTTACCAATATTTAATATCAAACATACATAAAAGAGTACTGTGAATATAATAATGTCATATCAAATATCTAAAAATTGTAAAACTCTGTCACTCGTATTTTTTTCTGAATAAAGATTTTGAATTTGAATGTAACCATCTTTTCTATATAACTTACCTTGAACTTAATTTTCAATTTTACTGTATATTAAATCATCTTTAGTAAGGTTCTGAGTTCCTCTTAACTCGGAGAAATGACATAAAAACAGAGTTAAACTGTTTTATTTACATAGCAATGCACAAATTATATAAATTTGGTAAATCTATCAGTTTTTCAACTATTATTTACATTTCATACATTAAATGGTGGGAAAACTCGCATTACACAGTTTGAAAAAAGTGAACGGTTTTTCAATAATTATAAAACGAAACTCAAACTTACGAAGTTTAGCGTTCATAAAAAAAAAAGGAGCTATTGAAGAATAAATAGGGACCCCAGCCTTCTTTAGTTAGGCTTACAAGGCTAACTAACGAAAATATCACGACCTAACCTAACCAATCGTTAGGTTACTGTACGCCCTTGACGATTGGTTAGGTTAGGTCATGATATTTTCGTTAGTTAGCCTTATAAAGCTAACTAAAGAAGGCTGGGGTCCCCATTCTTCAATAGCTCCAAAAAATTTTTTATATATATACTGCAGTAACAACGTAACATGGCTCAAAAAATGCAAATGAATGACAAGAAAACCCATGACTTGAAATAGTTTCCCAGATAGTTTTCTTGAATTTTATTTTCGTCTCCATTGTCACTGCTCAAAGGCAAATAGAAAGAAATAATTTGGCACTTATTCCTTTTCCCCTCGCAATCTCTCTTTTCCCGGTTAGGTCAACTGTACGGCCTTGACAAATGATTAGGTCAAGTCATGATATTTTCGTTAAAATGAAAAGGAATAAGTGGAATATTTTAACAAAAATATCATGATTTAACCTCACCAATCGTCAAGGGCGTACAGTTGACCCAACCGGGAAAAAAGAAATTGCGGGGAGGAGGGGGATAAGTGCCGCTAATTTGAATACAATTTTATGAAATTCAAAAGTATCAATTGAATACTAAACCTGTCAAAACTAAAGTTTCAATAGGTTTGGTATTTTGAATTTTCTCTATCCAGAGAATATTCAATCACAGTACGCAGAGAAAGATTCGAATTAGAATTTCAATAAACTACATATTTTCTTTTCGAGTAAATTAAAACTAATTTCCTTAAAAAAAAATAACTCTGACCGGAAAAAATATTGCGGATAAAATCAGTTAATTCATTTAAAATATTCAAGAATAGCAAAGAACATTTTATAGGAATAATTACTAACAAACTGCGAATGAAATTCTATAATTTTGCCAAATTTATGCGAGTAATGCCTACAAATTCTATAAAAAATCTTTGCATAATTTATGGAAATGAAAAAACTTTTGAATTTATAAATATTGACATTTAAAATGAATATGCAAATAATTTTAATTCGTAATATTCTAAATAAATAACCACCTTTTGTCGTTTCAACGAACTATAAACAAAGTTTAAAACTAAATTTTGGAACAAACTTAGACAATGCAATAATTTAAATTCACGACCGAATAATACAAGAATAAGAATTATTATTATTAAGAATATATCACTTATGCAATCATTATTTTAAGTTTCGAAGAATTCCCTAAAGGCTAAATTCTTTATTCATTTTTATGTTTAGAATTATAAGTTATGTACCACAGCCTTTTCAAGGTATAGAAATCCTGATATTTTGTACTGACGCATTCATTTCGAACGCAATCCATTACTGACTGTGGAAATTCCTCTAAAATATAAAACACACCAATCAAACGGCGTTAATTCTGCCAAGTCTATGTACATAAATTAACATTCTTGAGCACTCGATTTCAGAACTAGAAAAAGTTTAATAATAAAAAATAATATATAGATAAAATTTGAAGCACAAAATAATAATAATAATAATAATATAATAATAATAATATAATACCAAAGATCATACCGATATAGTATATAATTCGTCATCAAATGCCAAATGAAAACTGAAGTAAAAATAAATAAATACCCTTCTTTAATTAAATTGAAATTTAAAATGGAATGGGCCATCGTCCCCCCCGGGAAAGCCTCCTGGGAAACCACCTCGCGGTCTGAAGGCGAAATGTTGGAAAGTGTTGAAACCGTGACCCCCAAAACCTTGATTCTGCTCAGGGTCCAGTGGGTCTTCCCCTTGGTCGAATTTCGCCCGTTTTTCTGCAAACATAGACAGGGGAGGATTAAAAAAGATTTCTTTATTTATATAACTTTTTTTTTAAAGCAAAACAAGTACAGTAATTTCGTAGCAAGCACTATAATTGTATAAATTATTACAATGGATCTGTTACAACGTACCGAGCCTATTTCCCGACTACTCCATCATCATGGGGCACGTCTCGGATAAATTGGTTAAAAATGTGAAAATGGTTCTTAATATTACGAGCATGAAGAAGAAACCAAAGAAAGACAACAGTCAGGTTTTCACGAACTACTCGAGAAACCATTATGAAATGTTAGCCAAATTTCCCGACTTCACATAATACTGGGGAAGGTACAGTCTCGGAAAAAGTTTCCCCCGAGAAACTGTTTGAAAACATTAAAAAATTACCAATCTGTAGCGAATGACTTCCGTTTTTTTAAACTTTATTATTATTATTATTATTATCGGGGGAAAAATTAGTAATTTCTTATGATTTTCAGAAATTTTATACTCGTAGACAAACTTTTTCCGAAGCTATATCTATGCAATAAAGGTTCGTACTACGAGTTCTAAACTCTCATAAAATAGGTAAGAGGAAATACGATGGTTTACCTTCGTCCGTTAAAACTTCTTTCGCTGCTGCTATATCGATAAACATTTTTTCCGCTTTTTCTTTATCATCCCCTTCATAATGATCTGGATGCCACTTTTGGGCCAATGTTCTACATAAAGATAAATATGTAAAGACAAAATGCAACACGAGCATTATTCATTTACTGTCACGATAATAAAGAATAAATGGAAATGAAAACTAAAAAAGAATAATAAATCGGTAAAAACCATTGACATAAATAAGAATAGACTACATATTGAATTCTAATGTGGTATTTTGGAGTACGAGCAAATGTGGCAGTAAACCCTTTCGACAATCTATTTTGCTTCCCAAATAGCAATTCAGACTTAACCTAGTAATAGGGTGGACCTAGCCTTCAACCGATACATTTAATCCTCTAACGCCGACTGAGTCGAATACTTAGCGTTTCAAATACACGCATTTAGACTTAACCCTACAAAAACGTTCGGCGTTAAAGGGTTAAGTTAGGTTTAGGGCCCAGCAGTTTAAGCTTGGCTTAAACCTATCCAAGATAAGACCTAAATTACGGAATTAACGAGAGATCAATCAGTGAAGCGGCCAATTAATCTGCATCAACAATTTTTCCACGATTTTATCAGTCTTTCAAACTACAACGTTTAAACTCCGTTTTAATTTTAGTTAGGACCCTATTCAAATTTTTCTGAAAAATTAATACGCAACTACTGAACATTTTTGTATGTTCATCATATTACGTGGTAGCTTATAAATGTTTTATTAACAAGAGAGGTACAGTGGAAAATGATAGTAGTGAAGTAAGGCCAACGAGTCACGAGCGCGATAAAAGGCCCAATAATAATAATGTTTGGGGTTGCTTTACTTCCTTCGTAACGACAAAGAACGTGTGGGCGAGGGAACTGACTTTACTCGGGATCCGAACAGAGGACAACCACACGTCCAACTACTACTAAAGTTGTGTAGAAGGAGGAGGAGAGGAGGAAGTGAGGAGGAGGAGAGGAGGAAGTGAGGAGGAGGAGAGAGGAGTGAGGAGGAGGAGAGGAGGAAGTGAGGAGGAGGAGAGGAGGAAGTGAGGAGGAGGAGAGGAGGAAGTGAGGAGGAGGAGAGGAGGAAGTGAGGAGGAGGAGAGGAGGAAGTGAGGAGGAGGAGAGGAGGAAGTGAGGAGGAGGAGAGGAGGAAGTGAGGAGGAGGAGAGGAGGAAGTGAGGAGGAAGTGAGGAGGAAGTGAGGAGGAAGTGAGGAGGAGGAGAGGAGGAAGTGAGGAGGAAGTGAGGAGGAGGAGAGGAGGAAGTGAGGAGGAGGAGGAGGAGAGGAGGAAGTGAGGAGGAGAGGAGGAAGTGAGGAGGAGGAGAGGAGAGGAGGAAGTGAGGAGAGGAGGAGGAGGAGAGGAGGAGAGGAGGAGAGGAGGAAGTGAGGAGGAGGAGAGGAGGAAGTGAGGAGGAGGAGAGGAGGAAGTGAGGAGGAGGAGAGGAGGAAGTGAGGAGGAGGAGAGGAGGAAGTGAGGAGGAGGAGAGGAGGAAGTGAGGAGGAGGAAGTGAGGAGGAGGAAGTGAGGAGGAGGAAGTGAGGAGGAGGAGGAGGAGGAGGAAGTGAGGAAGAGGAGAGGAGGAAGTGAGGAGGAGGAGGAGAGGAGGAAGTGAGGAAGAGGAGAGGAGGAAGTGAGGAGGAGGAGGAGAGGAGAGAAGTGAGGAGAGGAGAGGAGGAAGTGAGGAAGAGGAGAGGAGGAAGTGAGGAGGAGGAGAGAGGAGGAAGGAAGTGAGGAGGAGAGGAGAGGAGGAAGTGAGGAGGAGGAGAGGAGGAAGTGAGGAGGAGGAGAGGAGGAAGTGAGGAAGGAGGAGGAGGAGAGGAGGAAGTGAGGAGGAGGAGAGGAGGAAGTGAGGAGGAGGAGAGGAGGAAGTGAGGAGGAGGAGAGGAGGAAGTGAGGAGGAGGAGGAGAGGAGGAAGTGAGGAGGAGGAGAGGAGGAAGTGAGGAGGAGGAGGAGGAGAGGAGGAAGTGAGGAGGAGGAGGAGGAGAGGAGGAAGTGAGGAGGAGAGGAGGGAGAAGAGCCTCTCCACGGCGGCACTGGATGGGATAGGCGTGTTAAACTTGATGAACAAGTCCTTCAACGCCGGGCTGGGGAACGAGTCGTTGTTGAAGATGAAGGGTTTCACAGGCCTCTTGTTGCTTGTCGAGAGGATGTTCTTGTTCGGCAGGCACAGCAAGCACTTGTACTCCAGGTTCTGCTCACCCTTGGGGCCCAGGTATTCAAAGTATTTGTCCAGGTACGGCCAGGGATTGCCGGGTTCAGTTCTTCCGCTAGGAGCTCCAGTTGCTTGACTTGAAGTTGAAGCACTAACATCAGTAGATTCTTTGTCTCCTCCAGGTGTTGAAACAAGTTTCAGTTCAGTCTCAGTCTCTTTCTGAGTCTTCTGGAGGAAACGATCCATCTTCTTTGGAACTTCAAATCACTAAACACACTAAAATCACTAAAAAGACCGTCCGGGATTGCTTAAAAATGGACCGTCGCTCCTCACTGAGAAAAGGACCGACTTTCCCGCTCACTGTCCTTAAAAAGGACCGAGTTCCTGGAGTTCGGTCCTTTTGGAACTCGGTCCTACCCACCTTTGCCAAAAAGTGACAAAGCGATAACTAACATAGATGCATTCTTTGAAGAAAAATTGCAAGATGATGTAGCAAGAGCTATAGGACAAATGAAACCACATTCAGCTGCAGGTCTGGAACAATTGGAACGCATTATTGATTAAAAACTGTAAAAATGAAATAGCTACACCCTTCTACTGGATATGGAGAAAATACCTAGACACTGGGGAAATACCGAGCATCTTGAAAAGAGCAAACATTGTCCCTACATATAAAGGAGGGGATAGATCTAAAGCAAAGAACTATAGACCAGTGTCACTGACATCCCACCTCACCAAAGTATTTAAAGAGTTAGAGAGAAAATCTACGATTTCTTGGAGACACTGGAAAGATTCAACGAAAATCAGCACGGATTCCGATCAGGAAGATCATATCTATCAACTTATAGAACACTATAACAATATCCTAGATGCAATTCAAGGCAATGACAACTACAATTTTATATACAAGGATTTTGCTAAAGCTTTCAACAAATGTGATCATGGTATAATAACACACAAAATGAAATACGTGGGAATAACAGGCAAAGTGGGGAAAATGGATCTACAACTTCCTCAGAGAACGTCTACAGGTCGTCAAAATTCATCAAAATCGGACGTACACAGCTCAGTACCACAAGGTACAGTACTGGTCCCACTCCTGTTCATTATCATGCTAACAGACAGAGAGTGTGGAGTAAACAGCAACAGTATCGTAACATCCTTTGCAGACGATACAAAAGATCAGCAGAAAAATCTGCGATGCAAATGAAGTGGAGGCCTTGCAGAGGGGACACGAACAAAGTATACAAATGGTCAGAAGACAAGCACATGATATTTAACACCGAGAAATTTCAGCTCTTGAGATATGGTAGAAATGAGGAATTTAAACAGACTGCATATTATGCTCCAGATAGACAGGAAATTCAGAGAAGCACGAAAGCGATCGATTTGGGGGTAATAGTGACCGATGTTGTGAAATTCGAAACACAAAATCAGATAGCAATAAATAAAGCAAAGAGAGTCGCGGGACAGGACAGTAATGATTTCCTCTGCTGAAAACACTTATTATACCAAAACTTGGATGCTGCTCAGTCTTGACGTCCCCATATAAAAAGGAAGAAACTAATAGACTAGAAGAAACACAGACATTTCATAGCAAAGATTGATGGCTGCAAAGAGCTCAACTACTGGGAAAGACTACGTAAACTAAATCTGTACTCCCTGGAAAAAAGAAAGAGGTACACCATAATCTACATATGAAAATGATCGAAAAACTGGTACCAAACCTCAAACTAAACCTAATTACCATTCAAACAACGCTAGAAAATAGGAAAGGCAGAATGTGTAGTGTTCCCAAATTAAAGGACAGACAAGGGATCTCTTCAACACTGAAGGAAAATAGCTTGGTTGTCAGGGGGCCTAAGACTTTTTAACCAGCTTCCAAAGGACCTCAGAAACGTTACAGTGGTTAAAGTTGAAGTCTTCAAGAGAAGACTAGATGCCTGGCTCAGGACGGTACCAGATGAGCCGGGTGTACCTGGCTATGTGCGGTGGAGATTGTAAGAAAGCAACTCGCTCCTCCACTAAGCCAGGCCTAGAGGCGGGGCCACCAGTTTGACCTTCGTGTGAAGAGAGACCAATACACGGAACATCAACGAGGTAGATATGTGTTATGATGCATATATGCAATATACTTAACAGTTTTACGTGGAATCTGAACCACGGGTCGCTACATAATCTGGACGCGGAGGACGGTCTCCCATCCAACTACTACCCAGACCCAATGTCGCTTAACTTCGCTGATCAACGGGAAGCGGTGTTACGATATTGGCTAAGACGTAGCCCATCTCGATCTCAAAGGGTTTTAAATTGCAAATCTATCAAAAACTGTGAGTGATAAAAAAAACTGCTTTCATTTTCGTAATGAGCGTAAAAAAGAACACAAGAATCACCCACATTTATCAAAAGGAAAAAACTTTGTTGAACAGTGATAATCGGCTTCAACAAACCTGCCCATCACCGTTTCTACCACGCAATGCAAAAATATTCTATCAATTAAAATATTTGACATCTAATATTTATCTGAAGTACGAGAATTGGTTTGAAAGTTTTCAAACACTATAAAATTTACCGTCATTGCATTACATTTCATTTGGAAAACATGAAGCCAGTGGGGTCTATTGAAGTTTTCCAAGTCATGAGCTATATATTATAATTTGTCATTGTCTGACCACCTTCGCACAATGCAACACCAGAAAAAAAATCAAGATTTAAATTTTCCAAATCTGATAATTAAAAAACGCGATCATTGCGCTTAAAACGCATTCAATTAACCTATCAATTTAATATGAATATCCAACGTTACTTACCTATACGCTTTGCTTATTTCCTTTTTGCTAGCGTTTCTTTTAACACCTAAAATTTTATAATAATCCCTTTTGCTAGCTTGTTTCTTTAGCTTTTGGGCTTTTTCTAATCCTTGTTGAGCCCTTGATAAGTTCTGATCTAAATCTAATGCTGCTTTGAAGTCGCTAATAGCTGGAAGAATACAATTTCTTAATTAAAGATAAATGATAAAAAATCTTAGATTTATAATCTTCAACTTTTACTTATTATACACAATTATTTTATTTTAGATGCGTTACTGTCAAGATTTGTTTTTCAAACAAGAAGTTCTTCATGAGGCAAAATTGTTTCCAATAATAGTGATTTAAACTAACTGATACAGAATACCAGTGAATGCATATAAATTACAACATATACACGTTTACATTTACCGACATCATACGGATAAAATCGGATCCAATTCCTTCAAACGAGAAATAGCTGTTTGAATCTTACCATCATCAAACTCTTCATTTAGAATGTGTGCCTCTGCTCTGTCACAATATATCCGGGGTTCTTCATTTATCTGCAGTGCTTCATTACAAGCAGCAATTGCCTTTTTGGGGTCCCCTGCTTCACCTTCACACTGACACAGCTTATCATATGCTATAAATCTGATTTGATGCTCAACTGGTTCCTCTCTTAAAATCTGATTGTGATAAGCGATCATAAATTTTAAGCTCGGATTAGGTTAGGACCCATATTAATTTGCTACACTGTTAGAGAAGTTATGACTGGCAACTGTGGCATACCTACGACCTTCACTGGTCTAGCCAAGATAGTATATATGTGCATAAAAAATTTATGGTACTTTTAGTATAGAGGCATTAGTGCAAAATTCCGAGAGAGATCCTTTTCACATTTATAATAGGCTTATCTTGCAAACCACAGACATACATGGAATAGAGGGAACACTGCTTTATTTAAGCAGCTGCTCGGTGGGTAAATTTTGTCATCACATTCTGGAAGTCGATTCAACTGAGAAAATTAACGGTTTCTATAGGGTTAAAAAAAAAATCGTTGAACCAGGCAATTTTTTTATTATACTTTCATGCCAAATGAAATTGGAATTGTTTTTTCAGTGTAAACTTGGGCATTTTCAGTGTATTGTGCAATTTTGGGAAAATAGTTTAATTACATCTCTCAAGATATAAAGATTAAACGTGGGTGTGTAATTTCAGCCGATAGTTGCCAAATACTGCCAATTAGAGACTCCGGATACAGGGTGCTCCAAAAAAATGTTGCCACTTATATGGCGCTCATATGTTATTGCTTACCACTTATATATATATATATATATATGGGAATGAACTCAGAATGGTCCCCTGAGTTTTTTATGATACACACAGACAGTGCATGGAACAAGGAACTCTTCTGGGATAATTAAATCCACTATAGTCCGAATAAGTAATGGTAAATGACAAATACCATAGTTTTTCTTTTTCATGATGCTAGCCCGACGTGGGCAACGGGTCACTCGCAAAGAGGTCCCATAAATATAACTTCCCTCACCAGCTATCTGCAAAGCAGACAGGATCCAGCTTTGGGACATGGATCTAGGGTTTAAAGCACCTAGCCATGCTACATTTAGAACCTCAATATAAGCAAAAGACTCGCTGCCTTCACGTCAGATTGAATGCATCAAAGAAAAAGAAAAAGGGGTAACTATTATATTTTTAGCCAAAAACCGAAACTTAAACCTCAACTGGCAGAATTGAGCGTCCACTTTTCAAGGCACATAACATGTCCGTTTCAAGATGGGAATGAACTCAGAATGGTCCCCTGAGTTTTTTATGTTACACACAGACAGTGCATGGAACAAGGAACTCTTCTGGGATAATTAAATCCACTATAGTCCGAATGACCCGTTGCCCACGTCGGGCTAGCATCATGAAAAAGAAAACTATGGTATTTGTCATTTACCATTACTTATTCGGACTATAGTGGATTTAATTATCCCAGAATAGTTCCTTGTTCCATGCACTGTCTGTGTGCATGGAACAAGGAACTCTTCTGGGATAATTAAATCCACTATAGTCTGAATAAGTAATGGTAAATGACAAATACCATAGTTTTTCTTTTTCATGATGCAAGCCCGACGTGGGCAACGGGTCTCTCGCAAAGAGGTCCCATAAATATAGCTTCCCTCACCAGCTATCTGCAAAGCAGACAGGATCCCAGAAGTTCCTTGCACGGTCTGTGTGTATCATAATATATATATATATATATATATATATATATATATATATATATCTAAGTATTTGCGTGTTCATTTGCTTGTTTTTTAATAATGATTTCGTTTTTTCAGGGATTGTGTGTGTGATTAATGAGTGAATCCCACCCAATGAAATGGTTACAAGGTTTACATTAGTGCAACGCAGAAATCTGCGTTGCTCCAATGTAAACCTTGTAACCATTTCCATTGAGCGGGGTTCCGGTTCACTCATTAATCACTCTCACAATCCCTAAAAAAACGAAATTATTATTAAAAAACAAGCAAATAAACACGCAAATACCTACATAAAAAACAAACAAACTATAAATGGTAAGCAATGACATACGACTGCCATACAAATGGTAAACTTCTTTGAAGCACCCTGTATATGACGCGTTCGGTGGAGAAGGGGCGAACGCAACATTTTCGAATTATGCCACAAAATGCAGTTAAAGTTTGTAAACTTTAAACCTCTGTATTTTTCCAGTTTATTGAAATGTTGTATGAATTTGAACACATATTTGAGTAAAATATTGTTGTGTAATATGTCGATATAATAAAACGCCAAGAAATTTTACAATATTATTTATTGCTAGCTTCTGATGTTAACTGGTGTAATCCATTATATGGTCCTCTTCGTCGAATGTTGTCTTACCTGCTTCAACTGTTTCGGTTTCTTCCAGTTCCTTTAACAATCTTGTATAATAGTTCACTGCAGTTGCAGGCATTAGGTCTGATAATTCTTTGAGATCTTTTATTTTTTCCTTAGTTATTGGCAGCAATTGGGAATACTTTGGTTGCAGTGTCTGCTGGGCTAGATTGAATAAACTGACACTGTAGGATTTTTTCCCTTTCTGCAGTCTGACGGGATGGCTATTATCTGGGGTTGTGCGGTATGCAGTAGATATTACGTAGCCTTCTTTGTGTTGAAAGTCAAATATTAACTTTCTTGCATCTGTAAATTTAGTAGTTGTTGATTTCCTAATGACAATGCACGTTTTTAGGACGTCAAAATCGAGAAAATCAGCCTGTTTCATTTCTACAACTAGGAAGCGCTGCGAAACGGCTGTAGTTATGGCCGTAACAATCTTTTTTGGTGTAAATAATATTGCTGTAATTATTTTTTATATTTTGTTCAATTTGGCCAAATTGAGCATCACAGGGCATTGTCGAGTGACCAGAAAGTAGATAGATGTGTTCAATGTGAAGCAATGATGCGGAGTAAATTTCTCTGAGATACATTAAAACCTAAATTTTACCGTGAAAGAGTGCAGACTAACATCTAATTTTTTGCATAGGTAAAGCAAAGGTTTTAAAGGATAATTATATGACAAACTCATTTTTCGAATTTTGTGGCGTTCGCCCCTTCTCCACCGAACGCGTCATATAGTCTATGGCAAAAAATTGTCACGTACCTGAATTTCATACAACAATTTAAAAATAACGTTTCACTATTTTTTATTGTAAACATTTATTAAGGTAGAATTTACGAATGAAATCATAAGCGTTTTAAATTAAAAAGTCATAATTATGTTATGAATAGAAAGGTTTGGGTGAGGCCTAAAACACAGGTCTGAAATTGCACAGTTTAGGCGTGTCTATACCATATATGTCTGTGTCGCAAACTAAATCCCGAGTACACAGAGTAAAAATACGCTTATAGTAAATTTGCTTTGTGGAACCTAACAGCAACACACCATGCACTCAACTTGAAAAAATGAAAACTAACACTACATATAATGGAGGATGCGATGCGTTTTGGGGGGTTTAGGGGAAGGGGATTATTGACCCCTCCAAAACCTGTTTTAGGTTTTTTTAAATGATGTTCAAGAGTAATATTATTTAAAAGCTAAATTAAAATAGACCAAACAATGCAAAACCCCTCTTTTTCCATAACTTAGGATCATATTAACACTTACTGTTGAGCATGAGCATTTTGTTAAGATTGTTTTTTAATATATATTATCAAGACCTCTAAAACAAGAACTAAGTTAGAACGACATCAATGTCCCCCTCCTTTTTTTGTGACTTTGACCTTTGGTCAAAAAATCTGTCTTCCTCGCGACACCGTCTCGTGATAATCCACGCGCGTGAAGTTTAAATTTTTGTCGAGTAGTTAAAAAATTACAGCCTGGATCTCTATTTGTAACCTTGACCTTTGATGCAGGGGCCCGAGTCTTGCTCACAACACATCGTCTTATGATCATCCATGATGTATATGTGGTTTCATCAATTTATGTTGAATGGTTCAAAAGTTACGGCATGAACCTCCATTTGACCTTTGACCTCTGTGACCTTGACCTCGGATGCGGGGACCCAATTCTCGCTTATGAGACATCGTTTATTCATAGTCCACGTGTGTGTGTGAAGCTTTATTAATCTAGGTTGAACGATTCAAAAGTTATGTCTCAGACACAAAAGTGTGACGAGCAGACGGACGGAACGGACGAGCGTAATCCAGTATGGCCCCTCCAAATTTGGTTGGGAACAATTATTATATTCACGTGTGACTTAATTAAATATCTAATAAAATGGACCGACCCCGGTACTCATTTGGTTGACAAGACAACATAGGCAGTAAAAAAAACTAACCTAACCCACAATAACTAGTCTATTTTGTGTAAAGTCGATTAGATGTCGTAAGCTCGAATAAAATAACCTCAAAAGGATCAGATAATGCATGAAACCATTTTTGGCCATATTAACTCGATTGATGATGATTAAGAGCAATTTATTATTTTAATTAATAACATTAATTACATAGCATTTTAATATAGCACATCATGGGAGAGTCGTAATACGGCATACTTTTTGTCCATGATAGTTCCTATTAAAAATGTAGAAGGGAGTCGAAAATATTTTATATCTCCAGGGCAGGGGGGTCACCAATCGGCGGACTGCCAGGTATAAACCCATAAACTGATTACGGGATTTACTTTAAAATATAGCCAAACTTTGACACTTTGAAAGAATCAAACATTCTTTATTCTTTTTGTGAAGTTGAAATTTAATTCATATTCTGGAGATTAAATATGGCAATTTTAAGCTAATTGATTTCGGTAAAATAATGTCGGCCACATTATGGGAAAAGAAAAAAAAAAGCGGACATTGGTGGAGTTGCAGAAACGTCGAAACAGACCCGCAGAGACAATTAATTGATGACCGCTGCTCTTGGACTCAGACCCAATATTAATTAATATAAAACATTTTACGATACGATTACGATACATGTTAGATTTTTTCTTTGGTTTTTATAACACAGCAATTATTCTATTGGCCACATACTTGGCTATATTTTTTATTTGAAATATGAAAAAAGCAAATAATTACACTGTTCAACAAAGATTCTGTTCCTCTG
>JAJOZX010006510.1:0-152500 GCA_023014485.1 Bathynomus jamesi | reverse complement strand
ATTGCTAATGTACTTAAACTTTTGGATATTAATGTAGTATTTTCATATAACAATATTGTGAAAAATATCAGTAAAAAATAGCCCTACCAATAATTCAGGCATTATCTATAAAATTGGGTGTAAACAATGTGATTCCTTTTACAAAGGTCAGACAGGAAAGGATTTGCACACACGTATAAAACAGCATCAATATTCCATTAGAACAGGACAGTTGTCCAGTGCTCTTTTTGTCCATTTGTCAGTTATATCCCACTGTATTGATTGGAATAATGCTTCAGTTTTATTCCACTCTAGCAACATTGTTAATAGAAATATTCTTGAGTCTGCCATTATCCAACTTTCAAATAACTTCAACATAAGCAAGGTCTTTTTCAACTCGATCCTGTTGTTTTGAATTCCTTCAAAACAGATTTAGATAAGGGTAGAACACTAAATCTTTGGTAAACTTGTATGCTACTTTATTAACTTTTAATTTTCATTTTATTTTTATATACATCGAAACTTAACCAAAAAAAAGGCAGTGTGTTAAAACCCGAGCAGATTTCTAGTATAAATTTGTATTTTTATAATTCATTTGATCTTGTGCTAAAAATCGATATTTTTTCCTTACAAATATGTATGCCTCTGATAATCCTTTAATTTTTAATTTTTATTTTTACGTCTTCGTTTATTGCATATATATATATATGTATGTATGTATGTATATTTTTTTTTTCCTGTAACCAATATATAGGCTGTCACCCTTTTATGTACTTCAGTGTTCCTGAGGATGACATTAGACGAAAGCGCTTGAGCACCTTTTTGTTTCCTTTCCTTCGTGGTTTTATTCATCATATATATATATATATATATATATATCACACGCAATGACCAAACTTGTTCTCGTATTCCCGAACTCGAATCTTCCCAATTCTATACCCTCTGGCTACGGCTTACATGCCAATCTCAAACTAAATAAATCTGCACTGTTAACCTTTCTCCTAATTCTACTGACTACCCAAAATTCTTTGACTACCTCATTTTCAAAGTGGAATGCATTCTATCCCACTCTCCCTTTTTGAAATTTCCATTTTAGGAGATTTCAATGTTTACCACCACCTTGGACTTTCCTCTCATTTCACTAACATCCCTGGTGAATTAGTTTGCAACTTTTCTATCCTAAATAACCTAGAGCAGATTGTACAGCAACCTACTCGTTATCCCCGATCGTCTTGGAAATACGCCTAACATTTTGGATTTATTTCTTATCTCTCATCCTCTTTCTTACTCTGTCAAACTTTTTTCCTCCATTGGGCTCCTCTGACCACAATCTTATAACTGTTTCCAGTCCTATCGCTCCATCCGGCCTTAGGATTGGCGCCGCTGATTGGGATCCCTTAGGCAGTACTACTTTGATTTCCCATGGAATGATTACTGCTTCCTGGCCGGGGCCCTTCCGAGTGTGCTGAGCGCATCATGGAAGTGATTCTTTCAGGCATGGAGACGTACATTCCATATTCTGTTCCTGCTACTAATGCCAAAAAAAAAAAAACCTTGGTTTAACTTTACTTGTTCTAATGCTATCCGCAACAGAGAGGAGTCTTTCAGGAGGTACCGTCGCCATCCAACTCTTGACTCTCACTCAGTTTATATTTCTGCCCGGAATCGTGCAGTGTCTGTTCTTCGACTCCCCAAAAATTCCTTCTATGACAAAAATGTAAAAACCTATCCAATTCTAATTCTTCTCGCTCTTTCTGGCATCTAGCTAAGAACCTCTTCAACAACTTTACTTCCTCCTCTTTTCCATTCCGACCGCTCAGTTGTCATCTCTTCTCCTGATAAAGCTGACCTCTTCACTCAAACTTTCGTTTCCAACTCAACAATGGACGATTCCGGTGCTGTTCCTCCATCTCTTCCCTCTGACTTTATTATGTCAGAAATTAGAATCTCTTCGAAAGATGTTCTTTCTGCCCTATCTGGGCTCAACTCTAGGAAGGCGTACGGTCCTGATGGTGTTCCGCCTGTTGTTCTAAGAATTGTGCTTCTGTGCTGACACCTGCCTAGGCAAACTCTCTCGTCTTTGTCTCTCATCTGTTACTTTTCGTTCCTGCTGGAAGTTCGCTTTCATTCAGCCTGTCCCAAAGAAGGGTAACCGCTCTCAACCCTCCAACTCTCGTTCAATTGCTTTGATTTCTTGCCTTTCCAAAGTTTTTTAATCTATCCTTAAAGGAAGATTCTTAAATACCTCTCTTCTCGCAATCTTCTTTCAAGTCGTCAGTATGGGTTCTACAAGGAACGCTCTACTGGCGATCTTCTTGCATATCTCTCTGACTCTTAGTCATCTTCCTTTCGGGATTTCGGTGAAACTTTTGCTATTGCGCTAGACATATCAAAAGCTTTTGATAGTCTGGCACGAATCTTTAATTTCGAAACTGCCCCCTTCGGTTTCTATCCTTCAATCTGTGCCTTCCTCTCAAATTTCCTTTCTGGCCGATCTATAGCTACGGTTGTAGATAGCCACTGTTCTAAAGCTATCAACAGTGGTGTTCCTCAGGGTTCTGTCCTGTCACCAACTCTTTCTTTTATTTATTAATGATCTTTTAATTCACATTTCCTGTCCTATTCACTCCTATGCCGATGATTCCACCCTTCACTTCACCCACTTCCCAAATCGTCCCTCTCAACAGTCACTCCATGATTCGCGTAGTACGGCTATGGAGCACCTGACCTCTGATCTTTCTGCTATCTCGATTGGGGCAGAGAATACCTTGTGGCTTTCAATGCCTCAAAAACGTGGTTCCTCGATCTCTCTACTCGCCACAATCTTCCACACGACTATTCCCTTACCTTCAACAACACACAACTCAATCCTCCTCCTCCTTCTTCTTCTTCTTCTTCTCTTAACATTCTTGGCGTTTCCTTTCCTCGTAATCTTTCCTGGAAAGATCACATATACTGTACTCTCTTTCCAAAACAGCTGCTAAGAAGTTAGGTGTGCTGTACCGCCTCCGCGGTTTCTTCACCCCCACTCAATTGGTGTGTCTGTACAGGGGTCTTGTTCGCCCCTGTAGGCAGTACGCTTCGTACGTATGGGGTAGGTCAACAACCCCCACAGCCGTACATGACCGGGTGGAATCAAAGGCTTTTCGTCTCATCAATTCCCCGCCTCTTACTGACTATCTTCAATCCCTCTCTCTTCGTCGCAATGTTGCCTCACTCTCTCTTTACTATCGCTATTATGACGGACACTACTCTTCTGAACTCTAACTACATGCCTCCTCCTTTAAGGAGAGCACGCAGCACCAGCCTTTCTACATTTTCTCATTCCTTTTCTGTTCAACTCTCTAACGTAAGGGTTAATCGGTAATCGGTATTTCCAGTCTTTCACCTAATCAACCAGTCAACTCTGGAACACTCTTCCTCAGTCCATCTTTCCCCCCGTCTATGACCTCCAATCTTTTAAACGCAGCGTGTCTAGATATCTCCAAAACCCTCAACCTTGATTTTGGCTCTCTTCTCCTATGGGGGTGGAGGGGGTGCACTTTTGTGGGCGTTTGTCGTTGGCCCCCTCCTTCCTGCATAAAAAAAAATACATACATACGCACAAACATATATATATATATTATCCCGCACGACCACTCCCGTTCTAGTGTTTCTAATTGCGCCCCCCATTTGCTGGCAAACCACCGATCTCCCCATTAAGCGCAATACATCTACCATAACTGCTCTTTTAGTCATTTTCAGTGCCACAGTACCATCTTCGGCCCCAGTACCTCCCGAAATGCGTAGTTCTAATGCTGGTAATTGTACCTACATATTCCCGTTTTTGACACAAAATTCATATTCAATTTCAATTTGTTGAAAAACTGTGGGTGATTGAAACATTTCGCATCCATATTTGTATTCTGCACGCAAAAACCTACCAAAATCACCTTATTTTACTCGAGGAACGGGAAAAAAGTTCAATTTGTTGTCCAGTGTTATTACACATATGCTGAATGTAGCCTGTAGGTTTAAGTTTAAAGGAAAAACTACTATATATTTAAACTATACGTACATCAATCTTTTTTTTGCAACATTTAACCATTTATTGAAACTAGGTATTACTTATTTTCTATATAAACGGATTTTCTATTGTATAGAGAGAGAAAAATTACTGTATACCGTGAATTCCCTACCACATTATTTATTAAATTACTTACTTTTGTAGAACTCGCTACACACTCAGAATATTCCTTGTTATTCACATTTTCTTGGACATTTGAAACAAGTTTCGAGACCTTCTTTACCTTTTTGTAAAATTGGAAGCAATCTTTGTGATCAGGATCCAGTTTCAAACATTCACGTATTTCCCTGAAATAATAATATTACTAGTTGAAAAAAGGTGTTTAAACACGCACACATTTTATATATATATATATATATATATATATATATATATATATATATATATATATACAGGGTGGGCCGAAAGTCTGGATCCATAGGAAAATATTTATTTTAATACATAAATTACAACAAATGGTAAATACTTAAAATGAATATCAACTTTAACTCGTAAATGCGTATCCGTGATACTGTACAGTAGTTCGTACTCCAGTATAAATACTCAAATACTTTTTTTATTTCAGCCCAGAAATGGCTTCGAATCTAACAGAAGAAGACCGGGTAGAACTTGTGCTCATGTAAGCAAGACAGGGCGCTACACACAGAGAAGTTGCTACCGAATTCAATAGAAATCATCCTGATAAGCATCCAGTAACACATGCGACTGTTGGCAAGTTGTTTCAACGTTTCAAAGAAACAGGAAGTGTACATGATCGACGGCGTTCTGGTCGTTCAAAAACTGCAACTGATGAAAATACCTCTGCAATGGTATGTGAAACTTTAACGAATAGTCCAGTAAAGTCAACAAGAAGATTATCAAATGAAACACGCATCTCGAGAACGTCAATTCGAAGAATTATTAAAAATCATAAATTCCATCCCTAAGTGTCTCGATGTCAGAGGCCGCCAATTTGAGCATTTGTTATAATTTGTTGTTTATACTGGAGTACGAACCACTGTACAGTATCACGGATACGCATTTACGAGTTAAAGTTGATATTCATTTTAAGTATTTACCATTTGTTGTAATTTATGTATTAAAATAAATATTTTCCTATGGATCCAGACTTTCGGCCCACCCTGTATATATATTATCTCCCCCAAAATAGAAACCAATATACGCAATCAAATCTGTTATATACAATGTTTTTTATGCAGGAAGGAGGGGCCAAGGGCGAACGCCAGCAAAAATGTCCCTCCCTGACAGAGAAGGATGAGAGAGCCGAAATAACTGGTGAATATCAAATGTAATAAAGGGCCACTGGTACGCTTTATCCAAGGGCGGGAGACTTTAAACACAGTTTGAGGAGTGGAAAAAATTTGCTACTGGCAGTGTGCAAGATCCCAACGAGGAATGCGTATGATGGATAAACAATTTCACTCATACGCAAAACACCGACTCTAATAAGCAAACTTTGATGACGACTGAATTAGTGATGGATCGAATAACCGCAACCGCACTACAACCGCACAAAAATTCACAACCGCAACCGTAACCGCAACCGCCGTTCCATAAGTGCGGTTGCAAGGTGAAAATGCAGCAAAAATATTATTCTTGAAATTCACACTGCCTGTCATTAAGTTTGACATCAGTTTTTCAAATGAATAATAATCCATAACTTTCCAATGGGTGGAGGCTGGGGAAAGTGGTAGGTGGGATGAACAGTGCGATGGGTCCTCGTCCCTCATCCTGGTAACACACTTAGTGCAAAATATGGTTTTAATTAATTTGACCTATTCTTTCATAATAGCTATATAAGTTTAGAATATACTTCATTTAAATAGTATTTATTTAGTAAATACCTTATGTTGAACACAAGTTTTGCAACACACAAATAGCGGTAGCGGTGTATTGCAAAACTTGTGTTCAACATAAGGTATTTACTAAATAAATACTATTTAGTATATATTATGTACCAAGTGTGGCTAAATCGCACTATAGTGGCTAAATCCAGTTAATAATTACGCATTTTTCCTAGTATATGATAACCGCAACCGCAGTTGGAAAAAATTCGACAACGGCAAACACAACCGCAACCGCGGTTGTGAAAAACCGACCACTCGATCCATCACTAGACTGAATATATATAGGCCTACACCTATCTCTTTCAAACACAATGTATCAACTAAATGTGAAACCACTTTTCAACTGTACAGTTTCAGAGAAAAAAAAATTTGATGATGATTTGGTTTCATTTGTCATCAAAAAGAATAAAATATCCAAAGCAAAGCAATATTACCAATCGGTAATGTTTTTACGCAATTTAGAAATTTTGGGTTTCCAGGAGACCTTTTCTGAAACAGTACATTTACTTTATGTACACTGGGTCCTACATCATTTGTGAATTTCAATTAACCGGTGACGGCTGCTCCATTCTAAAATTTGTAGCTAAAATTAAGCCAATTAACAATGAATAAAAATGTTTTCAAGTTGTTTCACCTTCGTAACGGAAAAAGTCACATAACGGAAGGTCGCTAAATCATCGGAGAGAGGACAACGTTCACAGACTCAACTACTGACCAGACCCAACGTCGCTTAACTGACGAGAAGAGGGAGAGGGAGAGAAGAGTTACAAGGAAAAGAAGTACCTCAAAAGGCCTTGCGGCCCATACCGAGGAGGTACCAATGGCAACGGGTGCCAGGGAAAATTTTCTACACCCTCAAATAGTGTGCAAGATTTGGTCTAACCTTTTCTTGAAATGATCCACAGAGGAAATGTTCACAACTTCTGAAGGTAACCTGTTCCACGTGTCACAGATCTTATACGTAAAGTAATTCCCACACACACTAGTCCTAAACCGTTTCAAATCCAACTTCCAACCATTGTTGCGAGTTGGGTTATCATTTAAACTAAACATGCTTCTAAAATCGACATCGTTGAACCCGCGTAAGAGCTTGAAAACCTCGATCAGTTGACCGCGCAGCCTCCGAGTTTCCAGCGAAAAATAGTTCAGGGCGCGTAACCGTCGATTGTAGCCCATATGCCTAACGGAAGGAATTAACTTTGTGGCCCTCGCCTGCACTCGCTCGAGCCTCTCAATATCTTTCCTGAGGGTGGGCGACCAAAACTGCACAGCATATTCCAGGTGCGGCCGAACCAGGGAATTGTACAGAGAGAGCACAATCTCCTTGTTCCGAAACTGAAATTGTCTCCTGATATAACCTAACAGCTTCTGGGCTTTCTTTTCAACCTCTACGCACTGTTTGGTAAATTTAAGGTCGCTACTAATTAGCACACCCAAGTCCTTTTCCAAATCAGTCGCCTCGATATTACTCCCCAACATTGAGTAATCCGACTTGGGATTGGCATAACCAATGTGCATCACTTTGCATTTACCCAAGTTAAACGGCATTTGCCATTTTTCGGACCACTCTCCTATCCTACCTAGGTCCGCACGCAGTTCCTCGATCGCTTCGGGCGTCCCAATATTGGCATCAAGCTTGGTGTCATCAGCGAATTTGGCGATCCGACTGACGATGCCACCGTCGATATCATTTATGTAAATAATAAACAACAGTGGCCCCAAAACGGAACCCTGAGAAACCCCACTAGTGACCGAGGCCCAACCCGAAAAACCCCTTTAATTACAACCCTCTGCCGCCTATTCTTCAGCCAGTTTTCAATCCACCTACCTACTTCGCCACCGATACCCAGCGCGCGCACTTTCGCCATTAGCCGGCGGTGAGGTACCTTATCAAAGGCTTTCTAAAAGTCGAGATAAAGTATATCAATCGCCCTACTCTTATCATACCCAACATGACGTGGAAAAACTCGAGCAAGTTGGTGAGACACGACCTATGCCGTCTAAACCCATGTTGGAAGTCCCCAAGCAGCTTGTAGGAATCCAAATGGCCAACGATCCTATCGGCTATTATCCCCTCTAATAATTTACCTACAACTGAAGTGAGACTAATGGGACGATAGTTCCGTGGACTTTCGTGATCCCCTTTCTTAAAGATTGGGGTCACGTTGGCTTCCCTCCAATCACCAGGCACCTGGACCGTCTCCAACGATTTGTTGAAGACTGTAGCCAGGTGGGGGAGTCACCTGGTCGCGCACCTCCCGCAACACTCTGGGGAGAAACTGGTCTGGCCCAGGAGCCTTAAACGCGCTCAGTTTGTCTATTCTACCGGCAACGACTGTCGCGGTACACCGAACACTATCCAGGCCAGCACCTTCGTGCCTCACGCCTGGCTCGGGGATGATGCGGGTGTCCTCCCTGGTGAACACTCCCGCAAAGTACTCATTAAGCACATTGGCGATGTCCGCGTAGGAGGTCCGCAGAACGCTGCTTCGGCTTCGGCCTATCATGCTTCTAATGGGCTTTCTACTATTAACATAACTGAAGAACTCCTTAGGGTTCCCCTTGCAGCAGAGGCTTGCCACCCGTAGTTTCTTCGTTTCGTTTCGCTAGCCTAACCTTCGCTTTCACTTCCCTACGCAGGCGGACACATGCCTCAGTGTTCTCATGGCAACCATTGGCCTTCGCCCTCCTATACGCTACTTTCCTATTTCGGATAGCCGAAGCGATGTCACGATTTAACCATTTAGGCTGCGTTGAAGCAGGGGTGACCTGTTTTGAGGGTATGGCAGCAGACTGCAGCACCATAAACTCGTCCCGGAATGCATTCCACACTCCCTCAACATCGCCGCCGACCTCTATCCCCATCTCATCTACGCTATCCCGGAGGCTAACAAAGTCCGCCCGCCGTAGATCGAGCTTACTGCCTCTCGAGTTACTACGCTTCACCCGAGGGACGCACACGGAACCTAATCAGACCGTGATCACTCCCGCCCAACGATTCGTCAACGGTGAGGCGTGACGAGGTTGTCTTCGGTCGTGAATAGTAAGTCTAGAACGCTTTCGCCTCGTGTAGGCTCATTGACCCACTGAGTGAGGAGGTTCTCATCAGCAAAGTCAACTAGCCTCCTCCCTTCAGCATCAGCAGTCCTGTCTTCCCACTTTATGCCGCGACAGTTGAAGTCTCCTAAAACTACACACACCCTATCCTCTAGCAGGCTACGGAGTTCGGTGTACAGGGCTGTATCCTCCTCGAGGAGGAGATGCGGAGGTCTGTACACCAAGATTAACCTACAGTTTGTCCCTCCCATGTTCAGATCGACGCCAAGCAGCTCCCGTTCCGACCGGAACTGGCAGTCAACCGGACTCAACGTGTCCCTCACGTATATTAGTACCCCTCGCCATGGGTGCGGTCTTTGCGAAACAATCTATACCCGGGAATTTTGAAGGAAGGAGTTACAAGGAAAAGAAGTACCTCAAAAGGCCTTGCGGCCCATACCGAGGAGGTACCAATGGCAACGGGTGCCAGGGAAAATTTCCTACACCCTCAAATAGTGTGCAAGATTTGGTCTAACCTTTTCTTGAACTGATCCACAGAGGAACTGTTCACAACTTCTGAAGGTAACCTGTTCCACGTGTCACAGATCTTATAGGTAAAGTAATTCCCATACACACTAGTCCTAAACCGTTTCAAATCCAACTTCCAACCATTGTTGCGAGTTGGGTTATCATTTAAACTAAACATGCTTCTAAAATCGACATCGTTTAACACGCGTAAGAGCTTGAAAACCTCGATCAGTTGACCGCGCAGCCTCCGAGTTTCCAGCGGAAACAAGTTCAGGGCGGGTAAGCGTCGACTGCAGCCCATATGCCTAACGGAAAGGATCAACTTTAACTTCGAGACTAGCGTAGCCAATGTGCATCACCTTTCATTTACCCAAGTTAAACGGCATTTGCCTTTTTCGGACCACTCTCCTATCCTACGTAGGTCCGCACGCAGTTGCTCGATCGCCTTGGGCGTCCCAACATTGGCCCCAAGCTTGGTGTCATCAACGAATTTGGCGATCCTACTGACGATGCCAGCGTCGATATCATTTATGTAAATGATAAACAGTGTCCCCAAAACGGAACCCTGAGGAACCCCGCTAGTGACCGAGGCCAAACCCCCCCGAACTAGCCCCTTTAATCACAACTATCTGCCGAGAGAGAGAATATCAGCAAATGGTGCTTAAATATTATCGTTTTCATTAATACGCAAAGTGTGAACGATGCTAAAATGCCACCAAATTTAACCCTTCATTATACAAAAACATTTACGATAACTTACGATAGAGACTGGTCAACATCTCCAACTTGGTAATAAAGGGATGACAACCAATAGTAACCAGCAGTGTTGTCCTGCGTTAGCTTAGTAATTGTGCGCAATTCAGCGATGGCACTCATTGTATCCCCAACAGCTCTGTAGGCATCGAATCTCATTTCTCTCATGGAAGCATCCCAAGGACTTATCTGAATACGAATATCTATTAGCGGAGTTTATTCGCATCTTTATAGCAAAAGTTGTATGCTTATTGTACTACGATATCGAAATTTTCAACTCCTAAATTTCTACTTTAAGCAAGTGATCAGTTTGAACGTTTGAAATATGGTTAGATACGCACGCTTTGCTATATATTTTATTTCATTCTATACAAGTGCTATGATAACAAGATGCTATACATTTTATTTCATTCTATACACTATGCTAACAAGATGCTATACACCTGGTACAGAATATTCGCAAGACTAAATCCTAACTATATTTACCTCAATTATTTCCTTCAAAAGAGAAAGGGCTTCATCATAATGTCGACTGTTTAGACTATTTCGGGCATATAAAATTTTTTCTCTCAAGATGTTGCAGGTTGTTAACAATCTATTTCCTTCTTCGTTCACACGATCCTTTTGAAGCTTTATTCAAACAAAAGTTAGTCGTTAGAAGGAGAATTTACTTTTAAATGCAAACAGAATTGAGTTTACTTCCTAGTATTCTACATAAATTGTTTACTACATAATATTGTAAGTGGCTGATAACTATCCTTAGTTACGAGTTTTAAAAAACTTTCAGAAGTTATCCAACAGGATTCTAATATGAAGGAATTCCTTGTACCGCCTATTTGGGGACATTCAAAATTGAATAAAATAAAAAGGTAAAAAAAGGGTAACATCCAAGAGGCTCACTTCCTCAATACGTGGGTGTGTGTGCCCTGAGGGTCACCTAAGCCAAACAAAAATGGGGAAATGGGCAGCTCAACCCCACCCAATGCCAGCAGCCAAGAGTGAACTCGAGTCTCAACAACTCGAAAGTCGAACACTGCGTGACTACCGAGCTATTGGGTGCTCCAGAATAAGAAAAAATCTGAATACAGGTTCATAATTTTTCACCAATAACAGGCCTATGCCCTGTACTTGGTTTGGCAATAAAATTTCAGCTTTGGTTGATCAACTAGACCTACAGTACTCCCTTTTTCCATTGGTATACATTACAGATAGTACAAAATAGCTACAGATCTTTATACAGCATTTAATAAACAGTGTGCATTTAGAATTTCAAGTATCTTTACTATTTATTGCTGATCTTTAAGTCTTACCACTTTTTCTAGTTCAACGTAGGCTTCATCTATTCTTCCTAGTTTGACAAGGACAGAAGCCCTCTGAACTCTGGCAGCTGTGAAGTCTGGTTTTAGTTCTATAGTGGAATCTAAATCTTGTAAGCCCATTCTAGACCTACCCAAAGCTAAATAGACTGTTGCTCGCCGAAAATAACTTATATAGTTATTGGGATCTCCATCTGCAAGTTTAAAAGTTCTATGAAATAATTTGTTTTTATTTAATAGACTAATTAATTATAATAATTATCTAATGAGTAGTAATTAATAAAATTAGCTAATAGATTTCTAAGCTTAACCAGTTATAGCCCAGTGTGACCATATGGTCACATACAGTTTCCTTTATTTTAAAGCAAAAAAATAATTTGGCTCATAATGGGTTAACTTCATTCGGGGAAGATTTCTAATAATTAGTACATTAGCCATTATAACAATTAAGGAAATGCTTAACTACAAATCAGTTTACTGCTCCATCTAGATTTCTTTTTCTCTCTGGGAACCTCTACAAACTCTGCATATTAATACCGCAATATTCTCTCACTGAGTATATATTAGTCAACAGTTAATTTTTTTTCAAAAAAATTCCTGGCTAAATGTGGAAAATGCATAAGGGTCTAATCTTAGGGTTGCAAATAAGGGATTCGGATGAAGCAGTTTAATATACCAGCAAACAAAAATATTATTCTGTCAAACCAGAAGTAGAACCTAATTTATTTGTTAAATTATCAAATATTCTTTGCAGAATCTAAGAAAAAATTATGCAAATTCCAATTAGTGATATGGATGTTAGGTTATAAAATTTAAAATACAGGATTTCAAGTTCATAGTTTGTTAGTTTAACTTAGTTTTTAATATAATATATTTTGTTTTAATGAATGCAGTTACCAGTATGGCTGATCAAACCATTTAAAAGATTATGATTTCCTCCTGAATAGAAATATGCCCAAACCCCATTAATTTGCACTCGATTATTTCATACTTCAGGTTAATTTGTACATTTCTTCAACCTTTCAAAATATCTGAGGAATTTCAAACTTTTTGGTACCAATATATGAATAATTAATTTATGCAGTACAGTTTAGTTACTGAACAGTAGATTTACGAAATACACCACACATTCATACAAAATAAAAATACCCAACAAATTTTGTCTACAAATACTTCATACAAAAGTTTGAAATATCCAACTAATTTCATATTGTCCGATTAATTTGTACCTTCCAGATTATTCAACAAGGGTAGAGCCTTGGAAGTGTTGAATTAACAGTGTTTTTTTTTCCCATTACACTCAAACCCCAATACAGTAAATAAGTATGTACATAAACTTAATCCAAATACATTAATAACTCAGGCCTGCGATGATTTTGTTGTCCAAAATATTTGATCACTTATTAGTACGTAATTTTTGCAAGCCAATTCTGAAAATAATATTCATTTTTCGCCATCATATACAGATTTTTCACAAAATGTCATATTTCATATCACATACGTAAGTAATTTTCATTAAATTTTGATTAAAAACTACTGCCTATAAATGCTTGGTTTCACCAAGACATCAAAGAAATGAAGAAGAGATATCAGGGAAGGTGGGACATCAGCATGATGACTGATTACTGCTGGATGTTGAAACGGGATACTCCAGAATTATTACATAAAAGAAAAGGAATAGCATGTACAATAGTACATTCAAGACTAAAAGATATAGATCTCACAAGAAAACTCAGGACAAATAAAGATGAATATGTAAATGATGTTAATAGTCTTCTTTCTTTTTAAAGTTGTTTGCATTTGTAATTAGTATAACAAAGCGAAATAGGTACCAAATGTAAATTGAAATAAATATTTATTTATTTATGTTGTTTTTTCCCTTCCAGTTTGCAGAAAATCCTTATGTGATAGAAAAAAATGGACACCTTATTCGAAATCAGTGGAGTTGAATTATATAAAATCAGTTATTAGTAAGAAAACAACTCTTACAAAGTTGTCATTCGCAGGCCTGTGTAATTATTCTTTAGGGGGCCACAAACTGGCACAATGCTTATGCTAGACAAAAATACCCAACTGTGCTAACTATTGTATTATTATTATTATTGAGCAACACCAGTGGGAGTCAAACCCCTGACCAGAGTACCTTCACTTCACTTTCAGGGAAATAGTTATTCACTGAGCTACAGGAATTGGTATCTAAATGCATTACTTATAAATGAAAATTAGGGTCAGTATATTTTTTCAAGGAATTAAGCACCATACAAAATATTAACCAAGACTAGTTTTAATTTGCAATTATAACCCAACATGTCTTCCCTTCACTCATCTCTCATGTACATTTGGTACATTCACCAGTTTGTGAGAGGTGATATTTTTTATGTAATTCTTGACCCTCTTTTCCTATTCCCTCACTATCTTTATCAGAAGCATCAGTAGATGATGAAGGCGAGTGAAGAATGGTACCGGTACTTGAGGAATACTGTATTAATGGACTACAATTTATAAACATCATCTCCATCAAGTTGACTAATTAATGTGGCATAGTCAAGGTGATGGCTGTATGATGTATATGAAGAATGAAAGCGAGCTGAGCTGTAATTTCCAATGAGAAAGTCAGTGTCTCAGTGAAAAGGATGTTTACTACTCATTTTTAAAGCATTTAGAATTTCATATAGTACCACAGCACTTTCGGTTCACCCTGTAGGCTCATTTTTAAAAATATATGGTATTCTATTTAGGACAAGCCTGAACAAAATTTTAACTGGTGTTCAGCAAATGCAATTTCTTAACTTCTTTCAATTAGCCGAGTTCACAAAATGAACAGTGTAAAATATACAGGGTGTCCCAGAATTAACTATCTATTTCAATGAAATCAGACAAATTTAATAAAAACTGACAATTTTGTGTTTATTACTAAATTATGATACAAAAACAAATAGATTTATAAATCATAAGTCAAAACTTTATTGAGAAGTTTCAACATGTGCACCGTCTGTATCTCTGCAAATTTCAAATCTATCCTCAGCGCTGCGAAACACATTTTGAAGCATTTCAGGTGTTATCTCCCGCACTGCCAACTGGATGCGTTCTTTAAGTTCAGCTAAACTATTGATCTTTTGGTGATAAACCTTTGTTTTTATGAAACCCCATGCAAAGAAATCCAGGGTTGTCAAATCCGGAGAATGCGGAGGCCAAGGTCGAGGCCCTCCACGTCCAATCCACCGATTCGGAAGGCATCTGTTGAGGTATTCTCAAACAATTAGAGCATAATGACATGGTGCTCCATCTTGTTGAAACACAACATTATCAAGAATGCCATAATCAAGAAGCTGTGGTTCGAGAAACTGCTGAAGCATATCAAGGTAGACGGTACCTGTTACAGTTGCTTCCGCAAAGAAGAATGGGCCATAAATTTTGGATTTGGTCATTCCAAGCCACACGTTAACTTTTGGAGAGTCTCTTTGCCATTCTAAAAATAAAACTATGAAAAACTATGAAAAAATTATGAAAATAAAATTATGAAAAAAATTTAGAAATTTATACATTTTTAACACATTAAACATGATAAACATAAGTGTTTTTAAAAAATTTGTCCGATTTCATTGAAATAGATAGTTAATTCTGGGACACCCTGTATTTATAGCAGGCTATTATAGATTTTATATTAGGACCTATGAGGATAGGACTATTAAGTAGAGAGAATTTATGTAGGTCTATTATATTGTAGAGAAATCTTACCAATTGCTGCGTGTAAATGTGATAATGCATCATGTAATTGTCCTTTGGCTAATAATTGCACTCCCATCTGTAAATGGTTATCAACTTCTGCAGGACTGGTGCATTCGCAATCTAAAATAAAAAAAAGTAATGAAATGGAGTCTAAATATTATAACTAATTATCACAGCATACAGCCAGTCACAGAAACAAATTTGCCAAAGAAAAAAATCTATGGAAAAAATTAAAATTCCAAACAAAAAACTTGGTGAGAAATAGACTTATACCTCTTAAGACTGAACAGTCAATACACTGGCCTTCCATGAAAAGCCCCTTCCAAAAAATAAAAACAGTGTTCACCACTACCATTCCCACTTCCTACAAAATATATGTAAAAATTTAAGTGCTTGACCAGTGTCAGTGAAGTAATGCTGCAAATGTGATTTTTTTTGAAAATTATTTTTGTAAAAAAAAATTTTTTTTTTTCTTTAGGCAATGGAAAAATGTTTACATAGAAAATAAATATATAATTTCAACAGCTTATATAAAATAATTCAGCATAAGTATAATAATTATTTTCAGCTTTTATATTCAAAACAAAAAATTTAAATTAATAGACAGTAGGCCGGGTCAAAATTTTATATTGAAAAGGTACGTATTGTGAGGGGTTTGAATGGAATGCAGGAACCCCCTCAAATTATTTTTGCTGTTTAAAGCCTCCTACCCTTGGCACAATTTTTCACATTTTTACCTATATTGAAGAATACTCCATTTATATGAGACTTACTCTACATTCAGGTTTTTTGATGATATAAATCTTTATTAACGTGTAATATTTTATTTAATAATGTACAGTATTAGGAAAATTAATTAAGTATAACAATATATTCAGAAGAAAATATTAGAGGCATAATAAATGTGCTAAAATTCAATTAACTTTTTCATTGTTCCTTATCACATCAAAAGGGAAGAAATTTTCAATATCATTAGGAAATTTTATTTCTTATGTTTCTTACTCATTCCATTGGGCCTTCCATTCAAACTTGGGCAGTTTTCGCTTTGATTCTAATGAGTTTAAGATAAACTTTTGACGGTTGTCATATCCTATTCTTTCCTGACATACCTTTGTTACTAGGTTCACTGCCCTTTCCACACTTTGACTGTGGCATGGAAAAGAAGCTATCTCCAGTGGCTTACATCGAGCCTGTAGTACCTCATCATCGCTAAAATTGTTTAGCAGTGGTGGAGGAGTAATGATCTCTTTTTGCCAATCAATCATCTCAGTGTAGTCAGTAGATTGGAAATTGAGGGTTTGAGGCAACTTAAAAGTTTCTGGTACCTGAAAATTCTGTTCTTGAAAGGATGATTTTCTGAATAGCTTGCTCCCTAATTTCTAGTCTCTTGTCAGTTACCATTGATATGAGTATATTTTCTGGGTGGGCAAAGTAGGCATTATTCTTTAATACTGGTTCTATAATTGATCTATGTTGTTCATCTAAATTTTGAAGCAAGCACATTAAATGCCAAAAGTTATATGCACCATCAGTTGCATTAGGATGAGATTTTATCCAAAACCACTCTGGAGCATAGAACTGCATAATAATCTTGACTATGTCTTGAAGGTTTTTATCGGGATTTGGCATAGAGATATATAATTAAGGACCCTGTTGGCTGGAGTTGGCCAGCAAGCATGGTAAAGGGTACCTGGGGATCGAGTGGACAGATCTTGAGAAGTGTCTCCAGTTTGCACTGCCAGACACACATCAGAGAGATATCTTTGATCACTGCTTAGCTCCTTCACAACATTTGCTGGAATTTCTTTAATGTTTCCCTTTACGTGAGAATATTTGACTACCTCCAATTTTGTTAAATCTGTTTTCAGTTTATTCCCAATTGAACCCACAAAAGTATTTGGACCTGTTGTTTTACCATCAATGGCTTTGTAGATGTGTATAAAAGGCAGCTCATTCAAATGCAAGAGGCACACCAACCACTGCACTGGTCTGTTAAGATGAATTTCAACCAGTTTTACGGCTCCACCAATTTTTCCTGTATTTACAGGAATACCATCACACAGTAAAGCTTTGATAGTATCTGTGCTGTTTGAGTCTGTAATAATAGTTATCAACTCTTCTGCTATGCAGCGAGCAGTTCCATTATCTGGTGTGACATGGTCTACATAGATGCTTCCAGGTTCTTTCACAATAACAGTATTATGAAAATAAAAACCCACTCTAATAGACAGAGTTTATTTCCATGACAGTTTCAACGCCCACTGGCATCCTCCTCGGGTGGATACAGAAACACGAATGAACCAAACCAAGAGGGAAAAACAGTCCAGGGACCGACTGTTAAGAAATTCACACCTAGGTTAGATCCCATTCTCCCAACACCGGAAGGGCATTTTCATTAAGTACATTCGCACAAATTTAAAACTATCTTCCTGTTCTAAACATACAGATTCTATTATTTTTTTTATTTTTTACATAATTATTACATTTATTATTAAATTTATTACATTTATTATTGCATAATTATTTATTACAGAAATTATAAATTTATTATTACATTGGTTATTACACTGTTGTTTATTATACAGAACTTATAAACTGAAAAACGAATGAAAAAGGCGATTAGGAAACAATCCAGAGACCATTGAGAAATTCGCACCTAGATTAGATACCATTCTCCCGACACCAGAAGGGCATTTTATTACAGGGTCCGCTTATAAGTACATTCCCACAAATTAAAACTATCTTCTTCTTCTATACATACAGATTCTAATATTTTGACATAATTACTGCATTTATTATTGCATTTACATTTTTTAACATTTACTATTATTACCTTTACCCTAATTATTAAATTTATAATATTACCTTTATTATTACATCTGTTGCATTTGTATTTATTTCCACATTTATTACTTCCATTATTACATTTACTAAAAGCAGGTAAGGAAACAATCCAGAGACCTTTAAGAAATTCACACTTAGGTTCAAACACATTCCCACGACTCTGTAAGGGATTTTTTAACCAAGAATCTCATTAAAGGGTCTAACTTATAAGTACCTTCGCACAAATTAAAACTATCTACTTTTTCTATACACACTAGGGCATTCTGCGGCTATAGGGATGATGTACAAAGTTTGGAATTCAATACCACACACATGTTTAATCAAGTCCATTTATTAACTGAACAACACAAACAAAATTGTATTCAATTTGAGTAATATTTACTGGTCCCCCAAGAGCCTCCTTCAAGTCTTATTGGGGAGATTATGGAATCAGCTGAACAAAAAATGTACTTCCGTAACTTTACATCCAAAACAATTAACAGAAACCTTGGTCTTTTCAACACATTAAGAAAACAATGAAAAATTTACCAACATATCCATAGGGATCATATGTAATGGGACTTCTTTGCACTGGGCATGGTCTTCTGATGATGCTCGATCACTTGGAATGCCAATGCTTTCTCGTCTTCGCGCTGGGTGATTGAGCTGTTGAAGTCAGTTGCAAGCTTCACCACTCGCTCAGTGCAGTCATTGATGACCCAAATGGCCCTAACTCTCTCCTTCATCGCCACCAGGTCCTCCAGGTAGTGAGGAACTTTGAGTCCCATGCATTTGAAGTAGTTAGCAGTCCGTTTAGTCACGAAGTCTGGGAGAGAGCAGATACGGTGATTTCATGCACTTTGACTCAAATTTTCTTAGCCCCTTCTTGCACACAGGGACCTCATGGAGATTTTTAAGCATATGCTTCTTTTCCAAATTGTCTACCTTATCCGAGAAAAAGGTGAGACCAACAAGGTCTTCACTGAGGTACCAGAGGTGGTTCTGAGCCTTGGCTATCACAATGGTTGCAACTGCCTTGTCTTTGGTCTTGTATCCTTCAAGCTGTCGGAGGAGCTCAATGTCGTTTCGAGGAGCATTGACGCCACTGGGTGCCTCAAACCACGCTCGAAGGTAAATCGTAGTGGAGAATACGTTGATGCATCGCAGCACCTTCTCTTCCGACGGTGTTAGGAAAACTGCCTCCGA
Organism: Bathynomus jamesi; assembly: GCA_023014485.1. Lineage (NCBI taxonomy): Eukaryota > Metazoa > Arthropoda > Malacostraca > Isopoda > Cirolanidae > Bathynomus > Bathynomus jamesi. Next base: position 133,217 of record JAJOZX010006510.1, on the reverse strand, counting down.
AACAAGGTCTTGAGGGAATAAATTCCTTTTGCCATCCACCTAGCTCGGTGGAATGCTCCAGGATAGTGGAAGAGGCTCTTCTTCTGGTTCCTTGGAGGGACGGTTGCCCCCAAGAAGAGAAGTGCCAGCTCCATGTATTCTTGGTAATCATCCCAGTCCTGCTTCTGACTAAGTCTGGCACTGATGAATTCAACAACACTGTTCCAGTTATCAGAGACAAAAGTCTGCAAGGGGTCAGGGTCTTGCGGGTCATCTTCAAAGGGATGGTAGCTGCCCTGGTCAATGAAGCTCCAGTAATCCCTGAAGCGAGCAAACAAAGGAATGTTCGGGCCAGAGGAAGAAAAGAACTTGTCGAAGACTGCAGTGACCACCAACTCGTGAGTGTGGTGGCGGCAAGCGAAGAAGACGAGTGGACGCTGCAAGCCTTCTTCAATTGTGACATGCTCCTGTGTGGAGACCTGTATTTGCCGCCATTGTGTCACAACATATTCCTGCAATGAATGGTTTCACCTTCGGCCAACTGTCCAGCACAGTGAGTATGGCATCTCCCATTGCTCTTCCAGTTCCTGATGCAATTTTTGGAATGGCCAGCAGCTTTTCGAAGCCTTCTCCTGATACAATGATGGGTAAGCGATCTGACTTACCACCTCATTCATCGGGAAGGATCTTCCCATCGAAGTGGAGAATGCATGGCTTCTGGGGGTCAAAGTTGGTCTTAATGTCCTTGGCAATTCTGTGTCGTGCTTTGGTTCTGGCACCGTGAATGGAGGTCACTGAGAGCATCAATTCTCTCACATTCACCCCAGCTGCTGACAGGGCAGGAGCAACGATGTGTATGGCTTTTTGCACGCTTGTATTTGTCCAGTCAAGGGCCGGGACGAACTGGGGGTCATCGATAACCCGGCAAGGGTCCATCATCATGGCTTTTGGCTGAGAGCCACATTGGCAGAGGCAGTGGCTGACCTGAGTGAATTCCTCTCCCGAAGACTCGGTGGAGCTGGACAAGCTGCCAGTCAATTCTGCATCTGTATGCTCTGGCTCCCATATTCGTTTTATTTCCTCCTTAGACTTATGTCGTCGTCGCTCCTCATTCTCCTGCTTCATTGCCTTGGCCTTGGATGCTTTGGCAAATGCAATGTCTTCTGGGCCAATGACCATCTTTCTCATTGTCCATTGGTCTTTAAGGAAGTCGCAGTCCTCTTTATTTGTCTTTGAAGATCCAGCTTCAGAGTGAGCAACATCAAACAAGGTCTCCATGTCCAACAAGAACTGTTTGTTCATGAGCTCGGTGTGTTTCCATTCATCGATCCTTGTGATTAGACAACTTCACGTACCTCTCTTGAAGCTTTTTGAGTTTGGCAACAATGTATGGCTTGTGGGATGTCTTCAACAATGCTTTTGTCCACACCTCCATGAGTTCTTCAGCCACATCACTACATGCTCTTGGAAGGCTTTGCTTTGTGACTCGGATGAAAAACAGATGCTTTCCAACTTCACCCATGGTGGGAAGCTGTCTCATGGAAGAGAAATCCTCCTCCCTGAGGTGCCCGAGAAGCCACAAACTCACTCGCTTGCGTGTTGTTGCCATCTGTGAAACAAATAAGACTCATTAGTAGTGGTACGACACATCAGACTGATAACACAGTTTGTAGGCAGGCAGTAGATGCCCACCTAGTGGGGATGGGTTGATGAATGGAAAGTGTGTGTGTGTGTGTGTGTGTGTGTGTGTGTGTGTGGACGAGTAGTGCTAGTCGTGTGCTCGTGTCAATACACTCGCTGTTTCAACGCTCTACAAGTTGACCCAAACCTACAAGGGACTTCGGGGAGTGGAAGGAATGAGACTATCAAGACCATTTTTTGTGTGGTCTCTTTTTAGTACAAATGGATCCAGTTTAGTATATGTGTGTTGCTGGATTTCGAACTTCCTGTTTTTGGAATGCCCTAATACATACAGATTCTATAATTTTTCTTTTGACATAATTATTACATTTATAAAGTACAGTACCTTACTTGATTCCCAATCTATAGCATGATTATTTTGGCTGGTGTGATAAAAAATGGCATTATTAGTATTACAACTTCTGAAGGCATATTTGTGTTCTTTAATACAGGTTTCAATATTGCTTCCAGTTTCTTCCACGTATACTAAATCACAACTTTTACAGGGAATGCTGTAGACACAGGCTTGTTCCTCTTTTGCAACGTTATTCCTAACCAATTTACTTTTCACGGTAGACAAATATTTGAACGCCAAAGCAAACTTAAAATCTTTCATCAACGGTTTTACTCTTTCTAAGCTGGCAATGTAAGGCAAACTCACATTGTTTTTGGTTAACTGAAGGTTCCCGAGGGGCATAAAAAGATTTTCTGGCTTTAAAATACGCCTTTCTGATAAACCACTCAGGATATTTTAAATCCTTAAAAATGTTCCAAATCTTTGAATTTTCTGGGTCCAGCAAATGTGGGCTACAAATCCTGAGTGCTCTTAGAAACATGGAAGAAATAATTGAGCTTTTAACCCCTTCATCATGATATGAAAAATAATGAATGTACGAATTACAATGAGTAGGTTTTCTATAGACTGTGAAATTGGGCTTTCCGCTTTCATTAATGACCAAAACATCTAGAAAAGGTAATTGTTTATCATTCTCCCATTCATATTTAAATTTAATAGAGGGAACAAGATTATTTAATGACAAAGAAAGTATCAAAGTTGTTCCAGTGGTCAGGCCAAAATGAGAAAATATCATCTACATAAAACCAAATTAGATTCCTGGGACATATTGTTTGCAACAATTCCAACTCATAATATTCCATGTATAATGTACTCAGTATTGGGGATAAAGGGGACCCCATTTCCATACCAAAACATTGCAAATAAAATTCTTCACCAAAGGAGAAGGCATTATTGGTGACAGAGTTTTATCAGTTCTAAAAATACAGATGTGGGCATGCCTAGTTCTACGTTATATGTTGGCAATTTTCTATCAAAAAAACTAAGTACATCATCAATGGGAACTTTCGTAAACAAGGACTCAACGTAGGGTTGCCAACTCCATGAAGTTTGAAAAAAAGGACAAGAACATCAATTCCAATATACTGTCTACAAGGTTAGGGAAAGAAGTAAAATTTTATTTATAGTTTATTACAATTTATACTGTATGCTTTTTTATTGCATATTTTCTTAAAGTAAATATTTTTATTGATATACAGATATTGACCCATTGAGTCATGCATTGACAAAATTTATGGTAACAATATTTATTTCTAAATTTATACTTTTCCACTACACAGAATGTTAACATTTAAGTGAAGAAATGAATTTATAAAATGTTACTCGACTTAAGACTTTATAATTATTTCCTTTTAAACAAAAGTTTTGCTATAAAACTGTTGTTTGGAACAAGATTGTTATCAGAAAAGGACAAATGGCGTCCTTTCCAAACTCAAGAAAAGACGAGGACAAAAATCTACAAAAAAGGACGGTTGGCAACCCTAACTCAACGTCAAAACTGATCATTCTTCCCCGTTTTAAATCTAAGGACATAACTTTGTTAATAAAGTCACAGGAATTAGTGATGTGCGAGCCTGAAAATTTACCAACTAATGAGGATAATTTATCTGCAAGAAATTTAGATAACCTGTAACTAAAGGAACCCCTGTGTGAAATAATGGGACGGAGTGGTATATTAATCTTATGGGTTTTGGGTAGGCCGTAAATGTGGGGGAGTTTGGGGTTAATCTGTAGAAATCTTTTAGGATCAATCGCCAGGACATCTTTTAATAAGTTCCTGATGGTTTTCTTGAATTCTGTATAATAAACAACAATGTAATAACCAATGTAATAATAAATTTATAATTTCTGTAATAAATAATTATGGGGGAAAAAAAAAAAAAAAAATAGAATCTATGTTTAGAACAGGAAGATAGTTTTAAATTTGTGTGAATGTACTTAATGAAAATGCCCTTCCGGTGTCAGGAGAATGGGATCTAATCTAGGTGCGAATTTCTTAACAGTCAGTCCCTGGACTGTTTTTCCCTCTTGTTTTGGTTCATTCATGTTTCTGTATCCACCCGAGGAGGATGCCAGTAGGCATCGAAACTATTGTGGAAATAAACTGTCTATTAGAGTGGGTTTTTATCTTCATATTTTGACCTTCACATAGAAAAAAGAAGTTTTTTGCATTTAATAACAGTGTTCTTCTTCTATCTTTTCTCTTTTAGTTAATGTGTTATCTTTCCTTCCATCAAATCCAAGGCATGCCATCTTCAGATTTTCAGACTTAGACCTAAAAGTATTTGTTTCACCCATGCGATTTCTTTCTCTTTCTAATTTCTTTGTCAAACATGTTGGTGTGGTTAAGGATCCCCATATCTTTTAAAGCTGCAGCTCTACAAGTTACATGATAACAATCTGCTGTTAATGCTAGGTTTCTATAGGAGTGCCTGTTCTGAATATTCTCAGTCAATTCTAAATCAGCCTCATAATCTACATCCTGACTATCCAAATCTACAGGGTGTCCATAAATGTTTACCCTGAAAACAGTATGATCTCATGTTTTAATGACGAATCTTACATCCATTTTCTTTTTACAGGTGATCTCGTACACGCATAGAGTTTCTGTGCTGGTGTGTTTAGTCTACTGCATTCGCTGCTAGGAGCGCTGTAATAGCTGTTCAGTTAAGATGGCATCTGTAACAGAGAAGGCACAATGTGTTGTGTGGCTTGCAGAAACAAAATCTCCTGTCAGTGTTCAGCGAAGGTTCAGAACAAAGTATGGAAAGAATCCACCTGGTGTGAAGTTAATTAAGTCATGGATGAAAAAATTCTTGGAAACTGGAAACATGGAAAAGGGAAAGAGCAGTCGTAGACCATCAGTTTCTGATGGGATGGTGGAAAACATTCAAATTGCTTTCACATGGTCACCAGGGAAATTGGTGAGACAAGCTTCATGCCAACTAAAGATACCAAAGTCCACGGTGCACAAGGTGTTACACAAACGTTTGAAGTTACACGCCTACAAGGTAAATGTTGGAAAATGTGTGGCATGAGTGTGAATACCATTTTGACATTTTACGTGCCACTAGGGGTGCACATGTGGAAGCTTATTAAGTTCATAAACTACGTATCAAAACTTTGTATGTTTATCTACTTATGATTAAAACTGTGTTTGAATATGAGTGTTTATTTAAAAGTTATAGCATGCTTTAATGAGGGTAATCATTTATGGACACCCTGTACATCAGGGTTGGCAGAAAACCCACTTTTTTTGGAAAAAGCCCACCCCAGGTGGGTTTTTTCGGGTTTTTTACCTAAAACCCGAAAAAACCCGGGTAATTGGGTTTTTTCATATGTCCATTTTTTTGTCATCTGCTGGCTTTAATATCATATATGGTAGTTCATATTAGACCTACCTATTCTTATTTTTATAATAATACTGTACTGTACCGTACACTATTAATATAACATTTGTCTTGTTTTTAGCAAAAAGGTTGCCTTCCAGGCAATTAAGCATAAAAAGTTATTATTTTCTCAGATTGAGCTTCACAACAAAATTTGGAAAACATGGACCAATTTGAACTAAATTTGGTGGGGTAAATTATCCTATTTGTTAGGCTATACTTCCTATGGAAGACAGGCCACTGTGTCTTCTGCTGGAAGTAGATGAATTACAGCTCCCAAAGGGAACTTAATTCAGCTAGTTATATCTATTTAATTCATATTACTGAATTTTTTCTCTTATTTCACAGTTAAATAAAACAAACTGGCAACAGCATATTTATCTTTACTGCTAGCCTACAGAATTAGTCTGTTTGAAGTTATAACTGCATTAAATAATGCCAAAGACCTTTGGGTCAGGAAGAAAATCAGGGCATGAATGGAGTGAAGTCAATATTATTGATGGGACTAGTAAAGTTAGATGCAAACATTGCAATAATGAAATAAGTAATAAAATAGAGCGAATAAAAATGCATTTAATGAAATGTTTGAAACACATGGAATCAAGAAACAAGACTGACAATACTGCCAGTACATCATCTTCATACTGCCATGACATAGACCTCTCAAATGATCCAGACTCATCCTCACCACCACTGACACAATTACAGATGAAAAAAAGAAAAATTCAAAAGAAAGTAAGCGATTTTGGCATGACAACAACAACTTTGCAGAAAAATGTCATTGATAACAAAATAGCCAAATTCTTTTATGCAAATAATATTCTATTTCTATGTGCAGAGTCTAAGTATTTTATTGAAATGATAGAGAGACTAAGACCAGGCTACACTCCACCTTCCCGTCGAAATTTGTCTGGTCCACTTTTAAATACAATCCATGAAGAAGTTGATTTATCCACAAATTACTAAGCTGCCCACCAAGTTCAGCCTCGATTGAAAGTGTTCTCCACATTTGGCCTTGTCTGGACCAAATTACACAATAGATTAGGCCTTGAAAAAACTGTAAACCTTGTAAAAATTAACAGGCAATTGAGGATGACTGACCCATCTGATTGGAAAAGTGATGAAGAATAGTTAGTCATTCAGTAGATGTATATTCAAATTTCAAACAATATATAGTTTCATTTGTTCAACTTACTGTACACAATTACAATGTTCAATATAACCACATATATAATAAGTCAATATTTTTCTATGTATATACCAGTATGTATTTCATGCTGGAAATTTTGGAAAACATTTATTGATTTTTGTATGGATTTATCTAGTAAACTTTTGAACTTTGACTTTTACATTACATGGGAGGGAGAAGAAAAGTCTGATGCCCATGAAACTCCCCTCCCTATGAAAAGCAAAAGTTGGGGATGCTGAGATGCTTGGCCACTTAAAACTTATTAGGATTGTTTAACCTCCTTCGCAACATGCTATATATAGAGTTACATGACAGAGGAGGGGACCTACAGCTTAACATGGGTTCTGAACCATGGGTCGCTGACTGACTTCCACCCACCACAATCCTGGAGTACCATACCACCCTGATTGGCTGATGTCTACACTCTATAACCTGCTACCTCACCCAAAGAGTTATACCTGTAGGTCTATTTGTTGACTCATGTTTGCTTGCTTTGCATGTAAAATCATTATATATGCCTATATGACAATTTTTAAAAATAATTGCATATGCACTTAAGTTTCATGAAAAAACCCACAAGTGGGTAAAATAGTAGGTTTTTTCAAGTGGGCTTTTTTGAAAAAAAAAACTGGGTGGGTTTTTTCGGGCTGGGCCCACTAGTGCCAACCCTGCTGTACATCCATGTCTTCTTCGGTATTTTTTATAAATTCCGATGGTAAAACATTGGTGGCTTCAGTCATTTCTTCTTGTGCTTTTAGTTGACGGTTTTGTGCTTCTTGGGCTCTTCCTAAAGATCTCTTCTTTGTTGAACTAGCTATGCGATCAATTGGTCCTAACTGATTTTTTCTTTGTTTTTGACCCACAAAAGACTCCCATTCTGCCATTGGTATTTTATCCTTACACCTGCAAGATTTCCTATCAATTCCCTTATCATAGCATTCACAAGAAGATATATCAAACATTTCATCATACTGAGCTATTTTTAAGGCAAAACTTTCATTTCTTCAATGTAATGGCACCTTGTTCAATTTTGAGGCTTCTTCTATTAGTCAACTGACTTAACCATTTAAGGACTGAAGGTACAAATTGCTAACATTTGAAATACACGCATTCATAACTTAACCCTACAAAAAATTCAGTACTTAAAGGGTTAAGATAGATACCTTTGGTGTTAATTGTAGGAAAAGAAAATTTCATCCAAATGTCCTCAATATCTTTTACAACAACCCTGTAACAATCATTAGCAGTTGCTGATCCTTTTGATTTAGCTTCTTCACAATGGCACGCAAAACGGTAGTGTCTCTCAACATCTGCTTTTGAAGGGGTTATGGCTGCTGGGAATTCCGTAGGATATCCAAAGGCTGCATTTGAGGACTTGCTTCTAGTAGTCATAGTTTATATTCAGAAGTAAAATCAAATTATATGTAATTTATGCAAATGCAAATTATTTCTATTTATCTGAAACATAAAAATATCAAGCATTAAACAAACAAAGGTAAATGTGATACTGGACAAAACAGAATGTCTGGAAAATCTTTGAAAGAACTACTACTAAAAGAGAAAATTGACAATGCTTCTAGAGAGAAAGTAAAAAAAAAAATGTAGCTACCTCTACCACCACCTCACTTCTTAGCTAATACTATGTATCCCATCTACAAAGGAAAGCAACTCAATAGTGAAGAAGACCATTTAGCCATGGAGTGGATAGCCAAGTGTTACCCCTCAACTACACAGTCTATTATACTATAAAGTACAAGGCTGAGTATTTGACTCTCTCAAAATACAGTAACCCTCCAATTTACACACCCTCCATCTGGGCAGTTTTCGATTAATGTGGTCCAAAAAATATTAAATTTTTTTTATAAATAAATAAAAAAATTTAAATATAAAAAACGCAATGACAGAGCTAAGGCACTGGTCATTAAGAAGCCAGCTGTTAAGAGACCCTAATGGTGAGTGTTATTCTTTTTTTACTTTTTTTTACAGACATGTATTTTATTTATTTATTTAATACTTTTTTGGCAGATTATTATTATTTAATTTTTGGGGTGTCTTTTGTTGGTGGGGTCCCATACTTAACACATTGAATTATATGTTATAGTTCCCCCAATTTATGTTGAATTCATTTTACATGGAAGGTTCAGGAACACATCTACCACGTAAATTGGGGGATTAGTGTACATGTTTACTAATGCTGCCATATCAGGTGGTCCATTTGTGTGGTGAAAATCATTACACTCATCAAACAGTATTAATGATGAAACATTGAAACTTTCACAAATATTATTTACTACTACTGGGTAATTCTACGAGAAATAGACAAATGAAGTACATGGTAACCTCTTCAAAATTCATGGAACTTGGTGTGAGGGTTGGTTTAGGTCCAAATTACAAAAATCTGAATTTTTTTTTGAAAATTGGTCAAGTTGGTCAAATTTTATGGCTTGACCAAATTTTGGTCAAATGAAAAAACCAATAATTTTCAAACATAAATATCTCGGTTCCTAATTGTGGTAGTGTACTAAGTCTTAAATGATAAAATATGTAAAATTAACTGTAGTTTCTAAATATGTATCATTTGTTTAGGGTAACAAAAATAAAATTATGATTTTTTGGAAAAAGCTTTTTTTTTTCTTTTTTTTTGCAATTTGGCAGCGAAGATATCATTTTTTGAAAAAAAGACCAGGAATAAAAAAATGTTTATTTGATATATGTACACCATAATAAGTAATAAAAAGTCAGCTTATCAACGATTATTAGGAAAAAAAAATGACAAAAAAAAAATCCTCCAAATTTTAATAATTTTTTGCTTTCTTTCCAGATTTTCAGTATATACCTAATTTTCTAGTATACGTAAATTTACCTAACCCTTAAAATGCCTCAAAACACAAAATTTTGTTGCGATCCTATGAAAGAACACTCAAGAATTTTCTGTAACATCAAAAAAGTAAACTCTGCCATGGAACTATGGAATTTTGGAAGAAACTCAATTACTATGCAGCAATTAAAAAGAAGCCAATTGTATTAGAACATGTTCAACATTCATCCAGAGAGCCAGAACCTGCACCAATACCTGAGCCAGACATACTTAACGAATGTATGGAGCGAAGCAGTAGCGATTCCACGAATCCACCACCATTGGAAGAATTTGTCGTTCAAGACAGGCAATTCAATAAAGATTTGCTCAGCGACAATATTTTACCTTTATTTGATGAAAGCCCTATTAAAACAGGTAATAAAACAATAGAGACTCCGTTCAGGACATTTGTTTCTTAATGCCAAATTCGTAGTTTTCTGTTTTTAAATATTAGCATCAGCACTTGAATACATATATACAAAATATTTGATGTGATTATTTCATGCAACCTAAATTTATGAATTTGTTTTACAGCTGGATTGAAGCCGGGACAAAAACAGATAAAGGCTGCTACGAAATTCAGATCGACAACGGAAAAGGTTAAATGAAGTTTTGAAGCTGCTTATGGGGCTCCTATTGACTATTCTGAAGCTGGTCCATCCAAAAAAAGTTGTTTGGAAGATGATTTAGAGGGGCAAGACTACTTTTCGGACATAGTTATTGAAATTTGACATTTTAAATTAAATTTAATCCAGTCATCGAAGTATATACTAAATTAAGTTTTATCTGTTTACATTTTTATAATCAGACAATATAATATATATACATATATTTTATGAAAAGTTTAATTAAAAATATACTAAACTTAATGTCAAATACACTTTATTTCAGGTATCAAAAGGTTATGGAAGAATTAAAGGAGAAATTTCAAGCAAGTAACAATCGCAATCTTAGGTTACAAATACTATCATTGTATCCCTATCCCATTGAAAAAACTGCTGACTTCTTTGCAGGAACAAAGTATATGGTGTGTAAGAGCCGCAATCTTCAAAAACAGTTTGGGATTCTTCCTAACATTCCAAACATGACGAAAGGGAAGGTCGTCACAGCTGAAATGAAAAAAATCATTCGGGAGTTTTATGAAAAGTCCGAATATAGTAGGATGTGCCCGGGAATCAAAGATTATAAGTTTGCAATAAATGAAGAGGGTGAAAAAATAAAAAAATAAAAAACAAGAGAGACTGGTATTGTGTAACTTGAAAGAGTTATATGCTGAATATGCAAAAAATGATGAAAATCCCAAAATAGGCTTTAGTACCTTTGCTCATCTTCGACCGTCATGGTGCGTGCTTGCGGGACAAAGCGGAACTCACAGTGTCTGCGTATGTATGCATCACCAAAATCCGAAACTACAAATATCAGCGTTAGGCATTAAAGATTTAGACTACAAAAAATTAATGTCTATCCATCTGCGGCATGGACAATGAAGATTGTATGATGCACCGATGCAAAAGATGCCCGCGAGAAGTTGGAATCAAAAATTATTTGGAAAGTTTGGACTTCATGGCGATGGAAGAGATAAAATATAAACAATGGGTGTCCGTCGATCACTGTATGTTAAAAGATATCACCGAAACTCCAGAGGAATACGTGGAATCGCTCACCAAAAAAATTGCACAACTGACAAGACACCACTTCACGAATAAATGTCAGTCGAGTTACTTCAAAAATCTAAAAGAAACTCTGCCCGAAAATGAAGGTGTTTTGGTGGGCAATTTTGCAGAAAACTTCATTCATCGTACAAGATTGTGCCCAGGGGTTTCATTGGGAGAACTCGCAATGTACAGTGCACCCATTCGTTTATTATTCCAAAAACAATGCAGGAAAACTAATTTGCAAAAGTTACTGCTTCGTTTCAAACCGTCGCAGGCATAATACAATTCTGGTTCATAGTTTTCTCAAAAAATTAATCCTGTGCATCCAACAACAAAATTCAAACCTAACTAAAATTCATTATTTCACAGATGGATGCGCGGCTCAGTATAAGAATAAAACAAATTTTCTAAATTTATGCCATCATTTCAAAGACTTCAAAATTCATGCTGAGTGGAATTTTTTTGAGACATCCCACGGGAAGAATGCCTGTGACGGTATTGGCGGAACGGTAAAAAGAGCAATCACCAGAGAAAGCTTACGACGGCCTCTCGACCATCAAATCTTAACAGCTGAGGACTTCTACAATTTCTGCTCTCAAGAATTCCTAACCACTATTGACTTTTTTTACGTCTATGAGGCAGAAGTTGTAGATGTAGAGCTTTCTTTTCAAAAACGTCTGAGTGAACCTATTACTTCTATCAAAGGTACTCAACAATTACATCACTTCGTCCCAATTTCCAAGAATTCGTTGAAGGTTTATCCACTATCTCAGAGTGCACAGTCAGTCGAAATAAGAGAGCTCATTAGAGTTTCTGCTTCGGATCAAGAACATAATACTCTCTCTCAACGCGAAATTGAAACAGGCTCTTTTGTGGGTTGTATGTATGAAAATAAACTATGGCTTGGATTAGTCCAGTCCTTTGACTGTGAATATGATGATTTTCTGATAAAATTTCTCCATCCTTCGGGCGTATGTCCCTCATACATTTTTCCTGCGCAAGATGATGTTTGTCACGTTCCAACAGAAAATATATTTGGGAGTACTGAAGCAAGTTTACGAGGAGGAACAAGAATACAATACATTTTTCCGCTTCAAGAATTAAATAACTTTTCAAAGAAGATAAAATAAATTCTATCGAATGTATACTATTTAAGATTGTCTATATAATATTTCTAAAATTTTTATCTAAGATTTGTGTATCTACTTAATAGTTATAAAAATCTTTTCAAATTCTTTTTTCTTATTATTATATTATTAGTGTCTAAAATTTGGATTCACTGGATGAGAATACCGTCTCTTAATTCATTCTCGAAGACTTGTGTACGTGTAGTATTAGGAAGCAGGGTTGTGGAGTCGGTCCAAAATTTTCCGACTCCGACTCCACACATTGTAAAAATTCGACTCCGACTCCACACATTGTAAAAATTCGACTCCGACTCCACACATTGTAAAAAATCTAAAAATCCGACTCCGACTCCTCACATTTTAAATATACGACTCCGACTCCTCTAGTGTTTCACTCTATAATTATCATAATAATAAGACATTTCATCACCACCACATGAATCGTCAGGTTACTTTCTAGGATAAGGGAACATTCAAATATTAAGAAAGATGTTGACTTGTAGATATTATCATATTAAGGGATTTTTATTTTTTTCCAATAATATATATATATATATATATAAATGAAAAAGATTCTCTTAAACATAATTAAGGTCTAACCAGTAGTAGTCCTACTTAAAATTGAATAACCCTTAACCTAGTGGCTATAACCAGGGTTGTGGAGTCGGTCCAAAATTTTCCGACTCCGACTCCAACTCCACACATTGTAAAAATTTGACTCCGACTCCGACTCCGCCCTGAAACGTGCGACTCCACGACTCCGACTCCACAACCCTGTTAGGAAGAGTATTTTATACTCTGATAAGCGCTTTATAAATTAAACATTATTATTGTCAATATATTCTGTCCCTAAATATAAGGGGTTATGTATGTACCGTACAGTGGACCCCCGATTTGAGTACGTAATCCGTTCCAGCATGGTGCACTCAATTCAAAATGTACTCAAATCGAACTTAATAACCTATGGGAATTAATTAATTCATTCCAAAACCCAAAAATTTCACCCCACCCCTACTTTTTCTATAGAAATTGGCCTATGAAATTTAGTAATTGTATTAAAAATAGACAGAATAGAATACAAAATACATACCGTACAATATAGACAAAATAGAATAATCCTGTTTTATGCTGTAATCAACAGAAACTAACATAAATAAACACTAAGTACAAAGTCAGAAAACAAAATGTACGAAATTCTAACAGAAATCCCTAAGAACACCTGTACTATTCAAAACATTGGACCCCGAATGTTCCTGCAACGAACGCTCTAGACAAACTGAAACGCATTCAGCGTCGCCAGCTGGCATACTCAAATCAAGTTTTCTACTCAAGTCGAGTCAATAGGAGCCTATGGACGAGCGTACTCAAATCAAAAATACTGTACTCAAATCGATGCATACTCAAATCGGGGGTCCACTGTACATTAGGGTGATGCACAAATCATGACCATCGTGGATTTTTAGGGATACCCCCTCATTTGTTCCAATTTGTCACAAAAACACCCTGTGAGAAATTCCAGGTCAAACAAATAACATCCAGAGGTCGCGCCCGCCAATTGAAAATTTGAAAATTACAAAAAATTAGAGTAAAATCAAATTTTTTGAATTTGTTCTTATTTTTGTTGCAGGTTTGTTGCAGGTTGCAGGTTTTGTGCAGGTTTGCTGCAGGCAGAGTGGTAGGTGATGCGTATATGAGCAAACAGCGTTCAAGGAAATCGGTAGCGCAGTGTGCTTGTGGCAGTGTCCGGGAGAGGTGCTATATCAGTGAGTCTCTCCGCCTCAATTTCTCTTCTATTTCCTGTATCTTAATTGTGACGAAAATGAGATCAAGAAGCTCAACAGATATCTGGCTGATCGGTCAACAAATAGATAAATTGAATCAAAGTAAGCTTCCATCAAAGAAAGAAGTAATTTCCTTATTCATGAATTATAAACATGTCAAGAATAACACCGTCAGAGAAGCATTAACTTCAACCGTTAATGATGTATTGGAAGTGTGGCAGAGAGCAGGAATACCAACAACCCAGAAATGTAATGTAATGTGAAGAAATTAAATAAACTGTATGATGAGTGGCAAGGGCTGAAGAAGAGCAAAGGAAAAAAATCGAAGTGTTCAATAGAGAAAGAGAATACAGTACATGGAAAGAAAAATTGGATGGACTCTTTGATATTGCGCATGCAAATGCTAACAAGTTAATAACTATCGAAGAAGATAGAGAGTTTCTACGGCTACAAAGGGAAGGTCGAAAGGGTAAAATGATGGCAGTTGATAAGGATGAAGAAAAACGTCGAAAGGAAGCTGCGAAGAGACATGAAAAAATGGATAAGAAAAGGTTACGTGAATCAAGTGCATTTGATGAAACAGTTGTTCTTGCAAGTAGCAGCAGTTCCTGCAGTGATTCACCTGCATCTACGGAAGAAGAAGTACATCTGGAACAGCCCTCAACATCCAAAAGAGGCCTTCCAAGAAAAAAATTCAAGATTATGAATGAAAATCTGCTTTCCTCATTGGATGTTGCTAAGATCAGTGACCGATCAGCCTCTCTAATAATTATTCCAACGATCGCAAATGTTGGAAAAGATCCAGAGAATTACAATGTTAGCTACTCATCGATTCGCAGGGCAAGACAGAAATCAAGAAAGAAGAATTTCAAGCTGACAAACCCTTGATTGTTCATTGGGATGGCAAACTCCTCGAAGACATTACTGGGAATGAGGTTGTTGATCGGTTGCCAGTCCTAATCTCTGGCAGTGGAGAAGATCAACTGCTTGGAGTGCCAAAAATAGATCATGGCACAGGAAAGGATACTGCAAATGCAGTACATCAGGCGATCATTGATTGGAATCTAATAGATAAGGTAAAAGGCATGTGTTTCGATACAACTGCATCGAACACAGGTCGTAAAAACGGAGCTTGTGTCCTAATTGAACAGAAAATGGAGAAAGATTTGTTGTGGTGTCCTTGTCGACACCATATCCTTGAAATCATGTTGGAAGCAGTGGTATCCCCTGCATTACAGGCTTCATCAGGCCCTGACATTCAGTTATTCAAAAGATTCAAAACAAACTGGAATAAGATTAATCTAACTTCATACAATAAATTAGAAAATTATCCACAAAAGGAAAAAGAGGAAATCATCAACTTTGCAGCAAGAAAAATCAATGAAGATCAACCTCGCGACGATTACAGAGTTATTGGAACTGACAATCATCTTGCTTGGCGGTACTCCAACAACTGGAATAAAATTCAGGAAGCCTGGGGCTTATCATAGAGCCCGTTGGATGGCGAAAGTCATTTATTCGATGAAAATCTTTATGTTCAAAAGTCAGTTCAAAATAACAGCAATAGAAGAAAGAAATCTAAAAGAAATTTGTTGGTTTTCTGTTTCAATTTACATTAAGCATTGGTTTTCAGCACCCTGCGCAGCAAGTGCTCCACGAAATGATCTGAGTCTTCTCAAGAATCTTCACAGCTACAAAAGCACAAATGAACAACTAGCAAATGCTGCTTTAGAAAAATTCAAGAATCATTTGTGGTATCTCTCAGAAGAGTTGATCGCATTGGCTTTCTTTGATGATAAAATCAGCTTTGACACCAAAAGAAAAATGAAGGAGGCTCTTACAAAATCTTCGGAGCCAGATCCTCCAAAGAAGACACAAATAGACATCAAAACTATTGACAATAAGCAGCTTGAAGATTTTGTAACTGCTAACACAAAGTCCTTCTTCAGTATACTCGGATTGTCTTCAACGTTCTTGAGCAAACCAGTAGAAGATTGGCTTCTCGATGAGAGATATTGGGTTGCAAAGAACGTAGTGAATCACATGAAAGTTGTTAATGATATTGCTGAAAGAGGAGTGAAATTGATTGAAGATTATAACAAATTAATTACCAATGATGAACAACAGAAGCAATATCTACTGCAAGTTGTATCAAATTATCAGAAGAAGCTTCCGGACAAAACTAAGAAAACTCTCGTATCTTTGACGCAACAGTAAAATTTACGAGTATATCCATTCTATGTATCTATTGTAAATATCTATTGTATTGTATCTGTTTTATGAACAAATGGAAAAGAGGAAGGTGGTATGATAGGCCTCCTGGGGAACTTCCACTCAAAAAAAAAGTAACGTGACGCTTGCTGTACCTCCTGGGTGTCATGGAAATCAGCAAATTTTCAAATGGCAGGCGCGACCTCAAAATATTCGAATTTTGACCCGAAATTTCCCCAGGATCATTTTTCCACCAAATCAAACCAAATGAGAGGGTATCTCAAAAATTTGAAACAAAAAAATTTTACTCCCCGACTTTTGCATCACCCTACTGTACATTGTACATATATTTTAAAAGATTTTTTCTCCTTTGGTTTATCTACATGTATTTTTTATATGATTTGAAAATTGTCTTTTTTTGGACCAAGTCTGTAATAAATCTTCGTTGTCTGAAAAAAAAATTTATTACTTAATTTCAAACTCAGTTTTGAGCCTTATAATAAACTATAAGCTGACTTTTTATTACTTATTATGGTGTACATATATCAAATAAAAATTTTTATTCTTGGTCTTTTTTCGAAAAATGATATCTTCGCTGCCAAAAAAAAAAAAAAAAAAAAAAAAATTTGACATTTTTTCCAAAAAATCATAATTTTATTTTTGTTACCCGTTTCTAAATGATACATATTTAGAAACTACAGTTAATTTTACATATTTTATCATTTAAGACATTACGCTACCACAATTAGCAGCTGAGATATTTACGTTTGAAAATTGTTGGTTTTTTTTCATTTGACCAAAATTTGGTCAAGCCATAAAATTTGACCAACTTGACCAATTTTCAAAAAAATTCAGATTTTTGTAATTTGGACCAAAACCAACTCTCACCAAGTTTCATGAAGTTTGGAGATGGTGGTGTGTACATTTGGCACTTTCATTTGTCTATTTGTCCTGGAATTACCCTACTACCATCACATCATCTGCAGCAGAGAATATTTTCTTCATTTGGTATGGTTCAATTAAAAATAATAAAGACTGGGAACAAAGAAAGCTACCAAACTTTTATTTATCAGACATGGGGCCTTGGCTTGGCAGCCCAGCCTTGGCCTCAAAGCTGGCTGAAAAGTGAAAGGCCTTGGTGAGGCCTGTGGGAATCCTGATTTTTTGTTATGTACTTTTCAATTGCTTTTCTTTGAAAAGATCATCTACACATTTAATTAATAGTGAAAATATATCTTATTCAATGTATGAAAGAAATGCAATTACTCTGAAAATTGTTTTACACATTTTTTGACTTAGTCATGTCAAGGTTAAAATAGACTCTAGATCAGTGGTGGCCAACTGCGGTGCATTGCGCCAAAGGTGGCGCATTGGATGATTAGAAGTAGTCTCATTAAGGTAAGTAATGTTTACAGTGTTTTATATTAAATCATTATATCATGTAAAAATGCTAAATATATCTATATTAACATATTTTATACAAGAATTGAATGGGGGTACAAGACTTGTATGGCGCATCTGAACTCATGCATGAAAAAATTGGCGAATGAAATGTAAAAGGTTGGCCACCCCTGCTCTAGATGCTCTATTGTTTCAACCTCTCAGCAACTTTGGGGTCTTGTGACACTTTCAACGAATTAACTTGCTGCCAATTCTTCTCAAATGGTAAACTGATGTCAACAAATATTTTGTACTTCATATTTATTTTGATGAGTACCATAATTAACCTAACATAGTTATTATCATGACATTACAATTTTTGTTTGCCTTCTGTTTTAGAATCTGGAAAAATGCCTGAAAATAGTGTTAGCATGCAAGGTGCAAGGGAGCATCTGTTTGCCTGTTTATCTGTTGTGTATCTACCTGATAGAAAAATTTTCTGGAGTTCATTATTTTACAATGAGTTATTGTTTTTCTTCGCACAGGTTTCACAAACTAGGCTTGGGTACCCCCAATTTTTTTTGTTGCGCTACACCAATGCTCTCACCTGCCTCAGTGAGAAAAGTCTTATCTGAGCATCTAAGATGTTAAAGTTTGACTTGACAGACAAAGTAAGTCCTATAATGTACACTTCAAAATTAGAAATATGTATGCATTACAGGTATCCCTCATTTAATGCTCATTCACTCAATGATCACTCACTTTAGTGGTCTATTTTTTCAACACCTTTTCTCCTATAATGATTGGCCAAAATTCAGTTTAGCAATTGCTACAATGGGCAAAGTTTGGTTTCTAGTACTCCACAGTAAAATTGCACTCATGGGTATGATGCTGCAGGCGTAGTGTGCTAGTGTCCTGCAGGGAGGCGCTGTAGTGTATTTTTTTTTTTTAAAGATAATAATAATGTCTAATAAGAATTTAATAATGTTTTGTTGAATAAAGAAGAAAATAATAAAGGGTGATCCAGAGAAATGGGACCCAAAAGAAACCCCTGTAACTCTTAAAGTATAAGTCCTTTTATAAAATCATACGCATCATTCGAAAGAGGATAGTTACAAGTTTGTACAGGATTGTATAGGTTTTGACAATACAAGACAAGATAAGATACAAAACAAAATAAGTGTTAGTTAAAACTAACCCTTCAAGATGACTGCGTGGACTGTGGATCAGCTGCGTTTCATAACTGAGCAATATTATGAGCATGGAAGAAGTGTGGTTTCAGCTCAAAGATCTTTCAAGACAAATTTTCAGATGTCAAAATCACCTTCTAAGAAAGTAATCCATCGGTGTGTCAGAAATTTTTCCCTAACTGGCAGCATTGGAAAAAGAAAACCAACTGGAAGAGTGTGCACAGCAAGGATAGACGAGATCATTAACAGAACTCATGAAATTGTACAGGATAATCCTAACATAAGCATCAGACGTGCTTCTCAGCTGTTAGGAGTTGGATATGGAACAACACACTGTATATTAGGGTGTGACCGTTGCCCTCCAAAAATCAAAAAATGGTCCTACAATGCTGTTCAAAGTTTTAGTGTTGTGTATTTATCTAGGAAACACCCCTGTAAATTTTCTTGGAGATCAGTGCATGTTTGAGCTAGCACCGTCATACCAACAAGTATTGCTATTTCAGCTTATGAACTTCATAAATAAGTGTGAAAATAGCACATTTTATCAGATTTTCATTTCCGGGTCTGGAACGCTGACCCACAAATTTTCCACGTATTATTTTATTGCATTTAATTTTAATGATGCTCTTTTCTTTTCCCTTGACAGTGATTTGATGTTGTGAATAGAGAATTTAATCATGGATACACAGCAAGATGATGAGTATGTCAGAATGTTATTGGGCACCGTACCCCGAGAAGAAGAAAAGGAAATAAAGGGCTGCAAACTGCCAACTAATAGGCAGGTCTTACTATGTCTGTTAGCAAACCTTCGGGATATGCATTGGGACCAGGCTTTATCTGCCACCATTGACAATGAGCTTTTGCATTACCAGAAGGCGAATGTCCCAACCATTACAGGCAGGAACAATATTGGCCGAGTGATTAAAACTTACTATGACAAAGACTACATGATGCTTATGAAAAAGAATGAGAATAGAAGACGGGCTGATGATCCTGGAATTATGAAGTTTAAATCAGAATTGAGCCTGACGATGAAATTTTATAAGAACACAGTGTTGAAAGACATGGTGGCTACGAAAAAGGGGAAAACTCAGGCCGAACAAGATGCCATCGATACTGACATACTCTTTATGAAAAGCATGCTAAGTGACAGAGTAGCTACCTACTCTGGGGTAAACAAAGTACTCACAGAAAAGGTTCAGAAGTGACAGAAAAGGCAGATGCGAGAAGAGAAGCGACAAGAGAGAGAGCAATGTGATCATGCTGAGAATGTACAGGCTGATATTGATTCACCTATTAGCTCTGATGAGGATGATGACATTGATGAGGATAGCACTGCTGAACCAAAGAGAAAACATCGGAGAACAGTGAAAGAGGGAGTTTCAATTTTTGTGCCCCATGATATTCTGAAGTCGGCAGAACTTGTTTCATGCAGTGTTCGAAACAACATCTCGCCGACCCAGCTGAGTGCAATTGTGTACTCCCTTGTATCTGCATGTGGTGGAGATACATCAAAGCTGAGTCTAAATGCAAGGATGGCCCACCGATACCGAGCTTCCATCGTGTCAGAAATAAGTTTAAAAATCATGGATGAATGGCAACCATCAGACAAAGTACTGGTGCACTGGGATGGTAAACTTATGGACACGCTGGATTCCAAAGGCACTGATGACCGCCTGCCCATTCTTGTGTCTGGTGTCAATGGCACAAAGCTTCTTGGAGTCCCACCTCTTCCGCATTTGACTCAAAAAGCTGGCCTGGTTCAAGGAGACTTGATATCAACAGCAACCAAACAACTTCTGGTCGATTGCGAGTGTGAACACTCAGTAGACACACTTGGTACCTAACTGAGGAGTTGGCCCCACTGGCTTTGTTCTCGTCCCAAGTACAAGAAAGGACAAAAGAGGAGATGAGGAAGGCCCTTCTTTGCCATGAAGGCACTGAAGTTACTAAGAGAGTGGGGCTCAATCATGGGGGCTATGGAAAGCCATATCTTCCCCCTGTCCCAGAAAGTGGCACTGCCCTGGTGGACCTAATTGGGCCTGACTCAAGCCGGTTCTTCACCATTTTAGGCATGCCCTATCAGTTTCTCCACAGTCTAGCCAGTGAATGGGCGGATCATGACGACTACCTGAACATGAAATGGGTTGTGGACAAGCTTCAGGTCGTCAATGAGGCTGCAGAGCGTGGTGTAAAACTTTGCCATGACTTTCTTAATGTTGCCAGGGATGAGGAGCACTTTCAAGAAGTCCTTCAAGTAGTTGAAAATGACAGACTCTGCGTTCCTAATCAGGGCAAACGATCATCTGTTTCCGAACAAAAATCATGGTTTCTTGCTCTAGAGAAATAATACCTTGTGAATATATGATAAAACCCCTTAATGTACCATGAGAGAATAAGAATGATTAACTTTTTTGTGTTAGTGATAACAGCTTTTAATTAACACAAATCAAATTGCTATTTTTCAAATTGCTGGTGCTCACTCGAATATGCATGAATCTTCAAAAAATTGCACGTGGGTATTTTTTATGTCAATATGCAACACCAAAATTTTGAACAGCATTGTAGGACAAAGTTGGGGCAACTGTCACACCCTACCGTATATTCAAGCAAAATTTAATGCTCTTTCCATATAAAATTAAAACAGTGCAACAACTAAACGATGGAGATTTTGCACAAAGACGACAATTCTGTCAATGGATCCAACAGAAGGTAAATGACACCACCAATTTTCTAGCAACTTTGATTATGTCAGACGAAGCCCATTTTCACTTGAATGGAACTGTAAACAAACAAAATTGTCATTTCTGGGCAACAGAAAATCCATTGAATATTACCGAAGTCCCATTGCATAGTCAGCGTTTAACTGTTTGGTGTGGTCTTACTGCATCTCAGATCATAGGGCCATACTTTTTCGAGGATTCCACCGGAAACACAGTCACTGTAAATGGTGATCGTTACGAAAAAATGTTGACCGATTTCCTTATTCCTAAATTAAGAGATCTTTGTCTACAAAACCACTGGTTCCAACAAGATGGAGCTACCTGCCATACCACGAGGAACTGCATGACAGTTTTGCGTCAAACGTTTCCAGGCGAGTTAATCTCAAGATTTGGAGACATTGAATGGCCTGCAAGGTCTCTGGATTTTTCTCCCTTAGATTATTATCTCTGGGGATATTTAAAGAGTAGGGTCTACAGAAATAACCCAATGACCTTGCAAGAATTGAAGGCCACCATCACAAATGAGATACAGGCCATACCACCACACACTCTTGCAAAAGTGATGCAGAACTTACAAGCGAGAACACTGGAATGCTTGGCAACTAATGGAGCACATTTGAAAGGAGTCATTTTAAAAAAATAAATATTTCATAATAAACTTGTAACTCTACTCTTTCGAATGATATATAGTTTTTATGAAAGAAATTAAATATTAAGAATATTTGGCTTTTTTTTATGGGTCCCATTTATCTGGATCACCCAGTATTTAATAAGAAATTTAATTATGGTTTGTACATAGATAAGAAATTAATGGTTTGTTTGAAATTAAGAATATAAAGTGATAGTTGGCAACACCTCAAATGAGCCGAGAGAAACAGTGAAATGCCCAATTCAGTCTTTGGGTGGGATGTGACCTGGTTAGGTGGTTTTTCATATTAGAATGTTATTGTTTATTTAAAATATTAATTAGGTCTCTCTCTGTGGTTAAATGTTAATGCTAATTCCACCCTCGCTTTACCCTGTTTGTCTAAATTGTTTTGGTATAAATAAAAAGTTAGTAAATAGTAAATAATAGTGTGTAATTATCCCCAGTCACTTTGCTTTATTTGAAAGTTTAATGGCACTCACTGGCTTAAGCAGGCTACTTGCATCCGTATAAAGGGACAGAAAATGAGTGATAATAGAAAGAAAATGAAAAAGATAATGAAAAGAAAGTGAAGAGTAGAAGGAAAGAAGAATGTTTTTTTTATATAAATCATGATAGTGTGTGGGTCGGCGTTTTGTTGCGGGATACAGTGGGGAAATAAATGACACACAGGTTAACCTGTGAATAGTCAAAATTATATGCCATGAATGTTAAATTGGTATAAAGAGAAGTCACCCGCGAATCATCATGAATGTTATGGGTCTATTGTACAGCAATCCCCTGATATGTGCAACCTAGGTACATACGAATTTGTTAATGTAGAAAAAAAAATTAATTCTCAAAAAATTAAGTAAATTAAAAAATCTTAAAAAATGTGACAGACTCTCAGACTAAAATCATCCCCAACCTATATAAAATTTAAGGCTGTACAGTCTCGTACTAATGTACATACTGTACAGTATGTACATGTATGATACATAGTATACTAACCTAAAGAACAACAGTGTCATCACTTTTGGGATCCTCATCTTCCTCCTCTTGATTATTGAAAATATCTAATGTCTATATCATAGCCACCATCCTCCAGTCTTATTTGAACTTCTCCTGGTTCTTTACCTTTTAAATAAGCACTGTATGTTTTAAAGATAAGACTGTGGTTAATTTTAACCAATTTCCTGCATTGAGACTGTTAAATTATGATCCATATTTAGTACCGTACATACATTCTTCTTTAATAATACTTTCTTCTCCAGGCATGTCTGTCTGTTCACCTTATACACTTTGTGCTTTATCTATTATGCTTCTCATATCAAAAAATACCAGATACGAGAAGTGCAATGGATTTAGTGCAAAGTGTATAAGCTTGTGGACTCGCAACCAAGCAGAGCATTTGTTGTCATTTGTACAATAGTAATATCTTATCATTTATTTTATTTATACTGTAATTCTATTTGCTACAGGTTTATGTACGTATTATCATGTAGTGATGTGATGATACCAAAATTTTTAACAATTCCAATACCACTAAAAAGTCTCGATTCCAATACGATTCTCAATTCCGATTCTCAATATTTTTAAATATAATTCTATACTTGTTTTTCTGGAAATTGTCATATTTTACTCTGGTAAGATTAACTATTTACATTATGAGTATGGTAATATAAATTATAATAGATTGGTTTAAAAATAAAAATCAACTGTAAGTTGTAACAATTCATTTTAATCTTCTTGATTACACATCATGGATATACATGTTTTAATGTATAGCTACAATACAATAAAAAAGAAATTTGTTATCCTCTTTCATTTAAATTTTAAAGTTTACATTGCAAAACTGGTTCAATTAAAAGTTAAGGAATCGTTTTAAGAATCGGAAATCATGGTACAATTCTCTCGATTCTGATTCCGATTCCTGAAAAATGCTCGATTCTTCCAATTTTCGATTCCAATTCTGATTAATTGTCCCATCACTAGTATTATGTAATGATTTCAATTTGTACTTTCTATGATACAATTTTGTGAAATACAACAATCCCTCAATATGTATGAAGGATGCGTGTATGAGAAATTTGTACACATCAAATTTCATACATATTGAATACTGTAATACATGGTGTCAATGGGGATACCTACGAGTAAGCTACAATTTCACGAAATTGTATCATAGAAAATGCAAATTAAAATTGTTACATAATATGTACATAAACCTGTAGCAAATAGAATTATAAATAAAATTAAATTAATGATATTACTATTGTACATTACAAATGACAACAAACACACTGATTGGTCGCTAGTCACAGGCTTATATGCTTCATGCTATATCCATTGTATTTCTTGTATCTGGTATTTTTTGATATGAGAAGCACAATGGATAAAGCAGGAAGCATATAATGTAAACAAACAGATACACCTGGAGAAGAATGTACTTACTAAACATGGACCAATTTAAAGAAGTCTCAATGCAGGAAGTTGGTTAAAACTAACCACAGTCTTATCTTTAAAACATACAGTGCTTATTTAAAAGGTAAAGAACCAGGAGAAGTTCAAATAAGACTGGAGGATTGTGGTTGTGATATAGACATTATTTTTAATAATCAAGAGGAGGAAGGAGGAGGATCCCAAAAATGATGACACTGTTGTTCTTTAGGTTAGTATTTTATTTTATTTTTTTTCATACATTAACAAATTCATACGTACCAAGGTTGTACATATCAGGGGATCCCTGTAGTCATGAAGTCGTAGCTTACTCATATGTATCCTCATTGACCATGTATTATAGTATTTGATATGTACGAAATTCAGTGTGTACAAATTTCTAATACACACATCCTTCATACATAGCGAGGGATTGCCGTATTGTAATATAATTATTTGTGGATTAACTGAACAAATACTGTGTGTATTTATTGCTAAAAAAATTAATTCCCCATTTATCTAGCTACTTTTTAGCATATGTAACACATTCATACATGCATATTTATTTACTAAAAATTTTCTTTAAAATATCTAGTCTAGAGATGCTGTGGGCTTCCTCAAAGCAAAGTGTGTGAACCCCTTGCTTGACAAAACATTCCCATTATTTCACCATGCTTCTGAAATTCATTTGGGTTTTCTTCATAGTTGAATTACCCACTGAAGTTGCAAGGAAACTCCTATATTTTGACAAAATGTCAAAATATCCAACAAATTTCAGAACTTAGCTGTAATTCAGACCCTTCAGTTATTTTGACAAGGAAGAGCCCCAAATGTGTTGAATTAGTAGGTTCTGAGTGTATTAAAAATTAATCATAATTAGCTAATTTTAATTATAGGTAAGATATTGCAAAAGAAGGTTTGTTTCATCACTTCTAGGTTTATATCTTAAATGAAGCTAATTATTGGCAACATTTAAAAAGTGTTTTGATGGTTGATTTTAGTTTTTGGAAAAAAAAGTCGCATCAAGCCGCAAATATGTTTAAAACTTCTATCTTTTACTTGTAAATACATTTCATAATTCTGAATAAAAACCTTTGCCTACACATTTACCTTTATTAATTACCAAGATAGCTCCTCCTCCTCCTCCCTTATTTCCAACTTCAAAACTTAAAATTCTCTGAGAGAAACTGATGCACTTAATATCTAACCACTTAGAAGAACATATACAAATATTCTTTACAGCAAAGCATTCATAAAAAATACATACAGTATTACATTATTTACACTTTTCAGCATAAGAAATCAAACTGAACAAAATATGGTTCAGTTAAAGCCTGGCAACTTGTTTTTGTTATTGCTGCTGTTTAAGTAAAGAGTTTAAATGGAAGTTTAAACTATAACAATTGACCTATAAAAAAAATTAAATACACACTGCATATAGGCAGGAAGTCTGGTGCAGTGGTGCTCGTGTCTCCAACTGATGATGAGAAAACTGACAAACCAAGGTAGGCCCAAGGTTAAGAAAAGAACTCCACTATTCACTTCTCAAATAACCCATATACTACTTTTTGATCAGACACTTAACATTAACAATAGTTTTGCATTTTTCTCTGATAATTATTTTTACTAAATTCATTTCAATAATGCATACCATAAATTGCAGCTTATAAGCCAAACTGCTGTATTCGCCAACCTTAATTTTTCCAGATAAAAATTCTGATTAGGCCTATACCTGCCGCATAAGCTGACCCCATATGCAGACATCTTCATGTCATCGATGATGAGGAGCAAGATTATGAAGGATTCTAAATTATGAATGGTTTTCTTTGCCAATAAAATATTAACCTTCAAGAAATATTTATTTTAGAATTAAGGTTTTAAAATTTTATGCTAACTTTGAAGCTCTGCATGAAACATCAGCTGATCAGTTGTTTACATTTGTCATGGATGTGGGTGAGACTGACAGTGCCTATCTACTATTTTGCCTATTATTTATAACAGAACCTTATATTTTTTGCAAAAAAATGGTAAATGATTAATAGCAGTAACAAATACTACAGGCAGGTACCATAGTAGTATTTATGAGTGTTAAAAATCTGAGTTGCAACCCAGTACCGTAACGTGTGGTGCAGCCTTATTTTTGCATTTGCCATTTTATACCCATCACATTAGCTGACCCTTAAAATTTTGGAAGCAAAAAATTAAGCTTCAAAAGTTGGCTTATAGGCTGTAATTTACGGTAATGCAAAATAAAAGTTACAAGCTACTAAGAATGTCACAAAGTCATAACAGTAACATTAGCAGCCATTTCATTGGATATTAACAGCATGAAACTGAAAATATTGTAGTGGGGTTGTCTTGACTAACATCTTGTTTTCTTCTTGTTTCAGGATTGGCCACTATGTAACCCCCATATTAACGGAGTTAGTCTTGCTTAATGCCTGACTAGCTCAGTAGTTTTGTTTAGAACCATTTTGATCAGTAAATTTTGCCTTCAATGTTTACAAACTGGCATGTTTTTCAAAGTCACAGTTGGCTTCCGTTTGTGGAAGTTCTAGCCTGCCAACTCAATTCGCTAAGAAAACAAAATTCAAGAAAAACAGAGTGCCTTGTGATAATGGACATTGCCTGTGCATAACGGTGTGCAGGTAAGGTATTTCGAGGACTACTCGCTTCAGGTTTTGCTTCTCCATGGCTTAACTATAATAGATAGGTGTGATTGGATTGACCTCAAGTCTAGCTTAAGGATGTTAGGTCCAGTGAGGTCGACTGGGTTGTCTAATTGTACCATTCTAGCATAGGTTAAGTTTTTTTATCTTTTTCTGGAAATTCCATTTTTGTTGTCCAGTATTTTTGTCATTGTAATTGTAAGCACCATTGTATAGCATACCCTTTCAGGGTTTTTGGATTTCCGTTTCTTGATCTTAAGCCTCATTTAGACTCAAGCTCATAACCCATCCTAGCTCTTGCAAATAATTCAAGTTAATTGTTAATAAACCCTTAGAATTCTACCAACTAGTTTTTTTTCAGCCTTTGTCCTCATAGACTGGGGTCGTTACTTTCAAGGATTTCCTTGTGACAAGCCCAGGGTCCTTGAATCAACAATACCTCCAGATTCTCTTTATTAAATAATTCAGGGGGTAATATCTGCTTTTCTCATCCAGCCACATTTCGTTTACTTCATGATCAGTCTGCTAAAATCTTGCTTGCTTGTTGTGTACGCCCATATTTGGTTGGTCCTCAAGTATTGCTGGGTGTACATTGCACACACCTTTCCTGAAGCCAGGGCTTTCTAGGTTCTCAAGTGGACCCGACTCAGACACAGTGTTAATCTTTGGAATAGCTAGTGGGTTGAGTCCATTTCTTGGTTCAGCAGTGTGGGAGTCTCGTTTGCCCCTTAGTGACAGTCAGTGGAGGTGAGAAAAACTTCACTGCCCGGGACCTTCCTTTTTCCCATCATCAAGAAGTAGCCAAGTTACGGTATTCTAGTTATTCCCTTCGCTCTCCCCGCAACATATTTTTGGTGCCCAGACCCGGGAAATTACGCCGGCTAGTTTACTGAGGCACCCAGCAAGACACCCGAGATGGCTGAGTTTCAAGAATTGCAAGACCAGATCAGTCAGCTTATGGCTCTCATGACCCAGCAGCAGAAGACCATGGAAGAGTCAAATCAAGCATGGGAACATAAGTGGAAACAACTCGAGGATGTAACACAGATTAAGGACTAAGTATGACCAATTATCAAGGGAAAACTGAATTGAATCTTCAGAATTCATATTGGCAGCAACAGGTGGACCAACTGATGAGGAAGACAGCAGAAGGATAGGCTGAATCTAGAGAGAGATTTCTCATGACTCAATGCCTGAACTTGAGAATCTGGATGATGTAGAGAATGTCTCGAACAGGGAAGAAGGTACCAGCAGAGGAACACGAACTTTCAAGAAAGAAAAGACAAAGCTGGCATCTCCTAAACCCATCAAGACACAACGCAATAGATCAACCAGCTCCAGTTCCAGTTCTTCAGATAAGACCTCCAGTCTTCCAGATGCTGAGAGGAGGGTTAAACGTACTATGTTCCTCCACTTTCAAGAGTAACAACGGTTCAAGGATGGCACCAGGAGTTTATCCTACCAGTGCTCCAGATCTTGATGAATTTGATGTGTCAAGTGGAAGATCTTTTCCTGAATATCTAGAAGCCTTTGAACGTCATTGCTCAGCCAAGTTTACTTGTGAACGGAGAGACTGGACTGGAACACTTGGAAAACATCTAAGGGAAAGTTCAGGGATTTGTATAATGCTTATGGGGGTTGCAGTGTGGCATATGATGAGATGAAGGCTAGATTGTTGGCATGCTACAAGAGAATGAAGAAAACCTTCACAACTGGCAAGGTGTCAGAATTCAAGAACGACAATGAAGCCTGGAGAGACACCAGATGTATATGCTGCAAGACTCGAGACTCTGGCTCACCAGGCCTTCCCAAATAAAGCACTCGAGACAGCAAGGAGTTGAGGAGGAAGCTCTTGGAGACAGTTCCAGCTGGGCTGTCACAACAGCTGACCCGGATCATCAATGAGAACAAGACCTTGCATAACAAGAAGGTGACTTGGTCCAACATTCAGGATTTGGTGGCCATGCATTCAAGTGATGGACCATCCCTTCCAAGGCAAGAAACCATTGAGGTTTTCCCGTGCAGATCCCTCCATCTCCCAAGCCTTCCAGAGAGTCATCCAGACACGAGACACCTAACCAACAATATCGAAACAACCAAGGTTATGAAAAAGGACAATGGAATGGAACTCGCTCTTCCATTCTGGGAATAAAAATGGAAATCAGAAGTCCCCAGGTCAACGTCAAGGAAGGGATCGTCGAAAATCTCAAGATCGGAATCAGCAGGGAGGACAACAACGTTCTCAGGAGCGTGAAAGAAACTCCAGTCAGTCAAGATCCCAAGAAGATACAGAGGTCAAGGTATGTCAGTGGTGTGCAAGGAAGGGACACCTTCAACAGGACTGCAGAAGATGGAAAGGAGCATGTTTTATGTGCGGTAGTCTGGATCATATGGTTCAAGATTGCCCTCGCAATCAGCAGCACGGCAATCAAGCTCCGGGACATCACCTTCCTACCACTGTCCTTTGTGTCAAGGACCTCATCCAGGAATGTTCTGCCCTTCTAGAAGACAAGGTCAAGAAAATTTGTCTCAAGGAAACCAAAATAATGAAACCACCCACCACAATCAACAACAGTCGGGAAACTAATCAGTTCCAATGAGATCAGGGGCTCATTGGAAGCTGAAGTCCAATCTTCAAGATATGATCTTCAAGAACCCGATTATCATCATGAGATCCCAGTCAAAGATGACAGAAGACCTCTCCAGATGAATACCAACCAGACCATGGATTTAGCGTCTGAGGTGGGTGATGATGCCACCCCTGGACATCCAGAATTACCCAGTTCGGAACAGCAGTATCCAAAAACCACTGGAAATGAACTGAATCCTCTAGCATCTTCATGGACACCTAAACCAGCACCTCGAGCCCAAATACCTAGGTGTAACATGCAGATGAGGCGGTTCATGGTCCAGATATTCCAGGAGGTCATTTTCGAGGTGTCCGGTTTGCCGAACTTGAACCTGCAGAAGTGTTAACCATTGATGTTACCCTTCAAGACACTAACATCTCAGGGTTAATTGACACGGGAGCACAAGTTAGCTTAATTTCCAGTGAACTGGCACAACAACTTGGGATTCCAATAGATACTACAGATATTTCCAGAATTCGAGGTGTAGGTCCCGATGCTTCAAGGGAAACTATGGGTTCAGTCCTACTCGCAGTTTCTTTGCATGGTATTGTAATGTCCCCTTTCAAGTTTCACATCCTTCCCACGTTGGATTTTAAATATCCCATTTTCTAGGTTTAGATTTTCTGCGGGCTAACAAATTACAGATTAGTCTAGCACGTAGACGGGTTTCAGGGAAGAACACTGATGGTTCTACGTGGGAAATTTATCTAGGTACGAATGGAGAGAGTGCAAAAGGATTTGTTACAAGGTTAGGTGTTGGGCTGTAGAAGGTGTGCAGGTGAATGATTGTGGACCTGTAGAAGTAAAAATTCAGTGGGAACCTCAAGGAGTAAATGATGATGGTACATGTCCATGTTCAAGAAATTCGGGTGAATGGTTCTATGATGGGACGGTTTCAAGCGTGCATCTTGGAGAGAAAGTGGTAGGTGTTCCAGGGATTGTAAATCTAGATTGCCCTTCCATTCTAGTCTACACTACAGGGAAACCTATTGGTAGAATCAAGGTAGGAGACATGATGGGACACATTTACACTCTAGTTGAACTCGATCCTACACCAAATCCAGAAGACACTAATGATACAGTGACACATCAAGTACATTGTGTAGGTATGGAATCAGAAAATGATGATGAGTTGGTCTCATCTTTTCTGGAATGGACACCAGAACGTCTAACTTCAGAAATTGACTTACCTGAGCTGGATTCCCACCAGAAATCTCAAGTTTATAACTTGCTTAATTCCAGAAAAGCCGTTCTTAGTCGGGGAGATTCTGATGTGGGGACTGCTCAGATGACTCCACACCGTATTGAGTTATACGATGACACGCCAATATTTCAGCGACCAAGGAGATTTCCAGAACCGATTGATCAAGTCATCGATGATCAGTGTCAAGAACTTCATCAGCTAGGAATTATCGAGCCTACAACATCTCCTTGGAGTGCTCCAGTGGTACCAATTAGGAAACCAGATGGATCCATACGTTTGTGTGTGGATTACCGTAAACTGAACAAGGTAACCAAGCCTGATAGATTCCCGATGGCAAACTTGACAGACTCTGTCTACAGTCTACATGGTGTCAAGTTCTTTACCACCCTGGATTTAGTCCGGGGTTATTATCAAATGCCAATCGAGGAGAAGAGTCGAGATTATACAGCTTTCTCGACCCCTCATGGACACTGGAGATTCAAGAAACTCAGTTTTGGATTGAAGAACGCGCCTTCAGCCTTCCAGAGAGAAATGCAAGGTGTGCTGAAGGGATTTTCAAGGAAGAAGGTTCTGTGTATATTGACGACATTTTAATTATGGAAAAGTCATTCGAGGCCCATCTCCAGCTAGTTGAAAAAGTCCTCAAGGTTTTAGAAGAACATGATATCAAGATCAAACCACCAAAGTGTAGATGGTTCCAGTCGACAGTTCCATTTCTAGGTCATATAGTCAGTTCCAGTGGATTGTCAAAATCGCCAGAGTATATGGAAAAGGTGAAGAACTTCCCAAGGCCCAAGAACATCAAGGAACTTCGAGAATTTCTGGGCTTGGTGAATTTCCAAAGGAAGTTCTTGCCACAGTGTTCAGCAGTTGCTAAACCCTTATCAGAACTTACAGGAAGATCAAGGAATTCAGTTATCCAGTGGACACCAGAGCTGGAAGAATCCTTCCAGACGCTCAAGGCAGAGATGCAAAATGAGGTAGAACTGGCTTTTCCTGATTATCGGAAACAGCAGAGAAATTGAACTTGTGGGTGGATGCATCAGCCATTGGTGCAGGTGCTTGTCTTACTCAAGTTCAGGATGGTCAAGTTCGAATCATTGCTCACGCATCAATGACATTTTCTAGTCCTCAGAAGAAATATTCGGTTACAGAGCGTGAACTAGCAGCGATGCGCTGGGGAGTCAAGACCTTCAGAGCCTTCCTGTACGGAATACCATTCATTCTGAACACGGACCATCAAGCATTGTTCTATCTCCATAATATGAGATTAGTCAATGACAGGCTTGCTCGAACAGTTGAAGATCTTGCTGAGTTTGATTTTGAGCTTCGTTATGTTCCAGGCAAAGACAATCAAGCTGCAGATGCGTTATCCAGACACTTCCAGGTTGAGCATGAAGAGGGCACCCCAGCAATTTCGGCAGAACTCCCCAAGGGCTTACTTGTAAGATTTAAGCCGGAGGGGGGAGGTGATTCCTTGATCGAGTGTTTGTGGTATGTTCTTGTTCATGACTTAGATCGTGAAGTTCCAGAGAGTCCAGTATTTCTTCGAAAGCAGTTGGTGGAAGAGCTGCTAAGTCATCCTACAACGTACGGAATCAAGTTGAATAGCAAGCAGAAGCAACATCTTCGACTTATGACAATTCCAGGGCAGCCAGCATCACCAGAGATCTTGAAAGTTTTCTGTGAGATGTATCAAGTGGATGTTGTATTGCACTTTGGTGCTGAAAACCCTCTAATTTACCACCCTGAAGTCAAGAATCAGCGTGTAACAGAACCCTCAGAACTTCTTGATAGGGTGCATGTCCAGTGTCTAGGTGGTGTTCATTTCAATTTATTGAGTGAATCCAATAAATATGTTCAGTCTTGTCCCGTCTTCTTGACTTGTTTAAATTCTTTGTATGAGAGAGACTTGGATTCAGAACCAATAGGGGCAGGTTGCTCGAGTTTGGAGATCGAGAAGGCCCAGTAGAATGTGAAGTCAATTTTCCCACCCTTGAGGTGGATATTGCTTGTCCACATTCAGGTGCCTTTAGAGCAGTTGTCCCACTTGCTTGTCAAGACGAAACCTACTGTGCTTTATTGGATTCTGGAGCTGAGATCTCCCTCATATCTCGAGTAGCCTGGCGTGAAATTTTAGGAAATTCGAGGGATTATTCACAAGATATTCTGGTTAACATTCAAGGTGTGGCTGAAAAGCAGGTGGTAGTTTATAACTATGTACAACTTACTGTGTCACTTGGCTCTAACGTAACTATTAATGATCACCCATTTGCTCTTGTTGAAGATCAAGCTATTCCTTGTTGTTTTCTCCTGGGTGCGAATTTCTTGTCTGCCGCCGGGATTGACCTGGATTTGTCCACTGACAGGGTCATGAAGGAGGGTGAGATTCTCGCTACTTTTCTGGCAGAGTTGGAGGAACCCTCCAGTCATCAAGAACCGCTGGTAGTTGGAAATTTGCGTCCATGTTCATTTCTAGATGAAGTTAACCTTGAGGTTCTTCAAAAAAGTGATCGGGTGTTGAGACAACTTAAGTCCTATCTAGATAAGGGTGGTTTTGGGTATTGTCCTAAAGCTCTAGTGAGATATCGTCGTTATCTTAAAGATATCTACTTTGAGAATGGTCTTCTAGTTAAGTACGAGGAACCAGAAAGGTTTCCCCAAGTTCTAGTACCTTTTAATTTCCTGATTGAGCTGGCTATTACTATCCATCTAGAAATGGCACACATAGGCCGAAACAAGGTCTTAGATGTTTTGTCTGGGGAAGTGTTTCATCCTCAGTTATATCAAGTTGTGCAAGAGGTGGTCACATCTTGTTCCCAGTGCCAGCTCAATAAGGCTTCCAGCCAGATCAGGGCTCCACCTACCCTGAAGATCGTGACCCAGGCACCATTTGAGCTGGTGGCTGTGGATCTAGTATTGTTCCCCAGGACACCTCGGGGAAATCTAGGATGTTTAATGGTGGTGGACCACTACTCCAAGTGGGTAGTGGCTGTTCCATTTTCCAACAACTTCCAGTACCATTGCCCGTCTTTCGAGTTTCGAGTGTTGCCCACTCTTTTGCGCCGGCCTTGTCGGTTGTTAACTGATAATGGTCCAGAATTTAAGGGTCAGGAGTTCGAGCAGATGTTATCTCGATACGGGATCACTCACGTTTGCACGACCCCAAACCATCCAGAGAGCAATGGTGCAGTTGAGAGGGTCAACCGTACCATTGGTGAGCTTCTACGGAATCTTGTTCAAGATTCTAGCTCGTGGGATTTGAATCTCCCAATGGCCATTATGACCTACAATGGTACGATTCATTCCGAGTTGACTATGTCTCCAGCCCAGTTCTTGTTATCATCCGCTCATCCAGATCCTATTCCAGTTTCTATTCCCACTCCAGTTCAAGAACAGTGGTATCCAGGGCATCCTGGTTTTTGTCCCTTTACCAAGGGGCAACTTGTCATTCGAAAGGTTGTTCCAAGAGGTAATCTAGTTTCTAACAAGTTTCTGCCCAAGTACTGTGGGCCGTTTCAAGTTGATCGAGCGGCAGAGAATGGTGTGACCTATGTCATTTCACCAGCTTATCCAGATCAGCAGCCACACTTATCCATGAGTCGAGTTCATCATTCTCAGTTGAGGAGCTGGAAGGAGGCTCCCGATTTCTTGAAGAATCATCCTAGTTATTCCAGGTTAGTTCAGGTTCCCTGGGCTAGCATGGAGGAGGAGGATGAGAGTTTTCTAGGGTTTGAAACCCCAAGTGTTCCAGTTTGTCCCCCAGGCTTTTCTGTTTGTGGGACAGTTCGTCAGAAGATGAGACCGATCTCTTTGATTCTAGTAGTGATTCGAGCGGTTTCTAGGATTCCAGATCAGAATAGGGTTAAATCTAGACCATGGCTTGCTGATCTGAGTGAAAGTTCAAGTTCTTCAGATTCTTCTGAATGCACTTCAAGTTCTTTTGACCTCGACTTTTCTGGATTCCCGGATGAGGTGCCATCCAAAGTGAATCCTCCAGGTATCCTGTCTAGCTCACCCAAACCTCTGACTAGGCCTCATTCTCAACAAAAAAATGTCACTTTGGAAAGGGTCAAGACTACCTTGGTAGTGATTCTGAGAAGGAAGCTTGTTCCCCAGTGGAGGAAATCAAGGATCTGTCCCCTATTCCTCATAGTGCTCCTTCAAGTGCTGTCTGTTAAGGTGTGATAGATCCTGAGGAATTTCCTGGGAGTCTAGATCCAGAAGGTGATGGTTCAATAGGTCCAAGACAGAGTTTTCCATGTCCCAAATGAACCTTAACCCACTAGTGATCCTCCAGAACTTTCTTCCTTGGTGGAAGCTCTGGAGAACACTTTAGAAAATGGGCAGGATGATGAGGAGCAGATTTACCAGCTGTTAGGCCAGCAATTAGTTCTCAAGAGTGGCAATTTAGCCCGGTAACTGGTTCAAGGACTCCCAATAGATTAAGCTTATCCTCAGTCAAAAATATCTGTTCAGAAACTAGGGCTTTATTACAGCTAACAGTAAACTAGCTCATGAATGACTCCAGTCTGTTGGGAGGGGGTTGGGAGTAATTCAGAGTTGGCTGGTGATTCTCCTCCATAAACTCATTCCAGAAGTCCTGAAGGGAGCTACCATTAGTACCCTCTAGGCCTCTGGAATATGTTCATGATTAATTTAATTAACAAAAGTGATTTTTTTCGACCTTGTCTAATTATGTATATAGGATTATGTATTGTATTTAAGTGATGGTACTATGATTATATTTTCGATGTTAAAAATAAGTATTTCTAGGTTTAATGTCATAGTGTATCTAGTTTTTGTAATGGCTTTACGGAGCCTTGGTTAAGATATATATGAAAATAGGTATATCTTGCTGTACCGTAATGTATAGGTAGGGCCTAGCTAGTAAAGCCATGGAGGAAGCTAGTGTAAATTTTTTTTTTGAACAAAGTGACTGCACATAGTGATACTGAATACCATACCTTGAGCTTGGTTAAGTGCGGTAATTTTTGGTTTGCATGCCTCTGCCTGACTCATGCACATGCCCTCACTTGTCACCCACTTTGTACTTGCTTTGAGTGTCATGCATACAGCTTCCGGTGCATGTCCCTGTCCTTACCTGCCTCCAGTCACCCCCAATCACCCCAAATCACGCTTTCCGACTTCATGGGAGGTGTTTTCAGGGAGGGAGCCATTATTGGCTCTTCCACTCTTCAAGAATCAGCTTGAGGGGGGTCTTCCAGGCCTTGCTCCAGTATGCACCACCATTCTTGTCTATAGGAGGGGGTTCTGGAGGACTGCTCATCAAGAGGGGCATGGCCAGCCCACGCAGTTACCTCTAGCCTGGAGCAAGCGGACCCCACCTTTGGTAGGGATGTCTACCAATCAGGAGGTATGGATGGGTGGACCAGGGCCAAGGTACATTGATAGTGCTGGGCTAGTGAGGATATTAATCAAGGACATTAATTGTGCAGGTGGCTTCAGTTTCAAGCAAGGAGGATTGTGATTAGCCTCTTAAGAAAATTGTATCCAGTTATATTGTAACTAGGTAGGGTTTTGAAGGTGATAGAACCTTATTATCATTGATTCATGTATGTATATATAATTGTCTAGTGTTTAGTAGCCATGGAGAAAGGAAAACTTGGAGCTTGGTGTCAGGATGGGGAGGTGGCAATTCCCTGAAAGAATGGATGTGGGAGAGGGCTTCGCTGCACTCACTGTTTGAGTGGTGGTACTCACCGCTCGAAGGGGGGAGTGTAGTGGGGTTCTCTTGAATAACATCTTTTCTCTTTTTCAGGGTGCAACCCCCATATGGGCGGAGTTAGTCTTGATTAATGCCTGACTAGCTCAGTAGTCTGGTTTAGTTCCATTCTGGTCAGAAAACTTTGCCTTAAATATTCAATTCATAGTTGGCTTCCGCTTGTGGAAGTTCTAGCCTGCCAACCAAATAAGGAATACGAACAGTTCAAGAAAAAACAGAGTGCCTTGTGATAATGGACATTGCCTGTGCATAACGGTGTGCAGGTTAAGGTATTTCTAGCTTCAGGTTTAGTTTCTCCATGGCTTCACTATAATAGATAGGTATGATTGGATTGACCTCAATTCTAGCTTAAGGATGTTAGGTCCAGTGAGGTCAATCGTGTTTTCTAATTGTACCATTCTGGTATAGGTTAAAGTTTTTTTTCTGTTAATGGAAGTTCCATTTTTGTTGTCCAGTATTTTTTTTGTCATTGTAATTGTAA
The DNA here is from genome assembly GCA_023014485.1 of Bathynomus jamesi. NCBI lineage: Eukaryota > Metazoa > Arthropoda > Malacostraca > Isopoda > Cirolanidae > Bathynomus > Bathynomus jamesi. Next base: position 95,907 of record JAJOZX010006510.1, on the reverse strand, counting down.
ATAATTCAAGTTGGATTTCCATTTCTTGATCTTAAGCCATGTTTAGACGCAAGCTCATAACCCATTCTAGTTCTTGTAAATAATTCAAGTTGATTGCTAATAAACCCTTAGAATTCTACCAACTAGTTTTTTTTCAGCCTTTGTCCTTATAGACTGGGGTTGTCACTTTCAAGGACTTACAATTCAGAGGGTAATATCTGCTTTTCTCGTCCAGTCACATTTGGTTTACTCCACAGCCAGTTTGCTAAAATCGTGCTTGTTGGTTGCGTAGGCCCATATTCAGTTGAAGTCCTCAAGTATTGCTGGGTGCACATTGCACACACCTTTCCTGAAGCCAGGGCTTTCCAGGTTTTCAAGTGGACCCGACTCAGACACAGGGTTAATCTTTGGAATAGCTAGCGGGTCGAGTCCATTTCTTGGTTCAGCCGTGTGGGAGTCTCGTTTGCCCCTCAGTGACAGTCAGTGGAGGTGAGAAAAACTTCATTGCCCGGGACCTTCTCGTTTCCTGTCATCAAGAAGTAGCCAAGTTACGGTAGTCTAGTTAAGTTCATCCGCTTTCCCCGCAACAACGTTGGTGGCCACCAATTATTTTTTTCAGGAATCTTATTTTAATATCAAAAGCCAACTGTTAGTCACTCTGATAAATTAAAATCAAACAAAAATTATAGTTTCAGCCCGGCCTAAATTGGAGATATATATCTCTAATCTTCCAGAGGTGCCAAAGGTGAGAAAACACATCTGTGAGCACAATCTCAAAGATGTGGTGGCAGCATGCTACCCATATCAGCTCTTTTCAAAGCATTTTTTGAATGACAGTACATGCCCCCAACTTGAGTCCAGTGTTTGATGCTGTAGTGTCAAACACTAGCCCATGGATGTGGTCCTTCAAGCCCCAGTCATTGAGAGTTCAAAGACAGGCATGGGCCTGCTCCTTGCCTGTGTCTCAGCCAATGAGGGCACACTGAGCAGCTTTTCCACCCTACATACCCTACTCACCAAGATGGTGATGTGGTCAACCTTCTCCTGGCATCACATAATGTCTGGCAGGAGTTCCCTGTCCCAGTGGAGGAGAGGCACATCCAGTGAGAAGGTCTCCTTGTCAGCTTCAGTCATGGCCTGATGGGTTGTCATCCACACATGTCTCATGGAGCTGAGGAACAAAGAGACCTTGTCCAGGTCTTGCCCAAGAGCCTGGGCAGCCACACGAAAGATGAAAAGTCATGCTCCAGTTGCTGATGTTGACTCTGTCTAGAGACATGGTGACCTCTAGGGTGATAAGCATGAGGGCCTTCTTCCTCTTGGCCCCAGCCTGTAGGGTGGAGTGAAAAAATCAAAAGTGCCAGGATCAAAATTGAGGGGGATCTAGATAGTTGTCTTTTGTCCAGTATTAAACTTTAAAACTAATTTTGGGTGGTTGCATACAAAACTGACTGCTACTAGCCAATTTATACAAATCATATGTGTGTGACCAAAATTTGAACCCAGTGACCTATCTCAGGTTCTGGACATGATAGAAAGACAATTTAAAAACTGTTTATGATGTATTTTTTACCTCTGATGCAGATTAAAACATTTGCAGAGGGCTGCAGGCTCAATAATGCATCAAAAAATCCATATATTATTTTTGGCCAAAAATTGCAATTTTCAACACTTTTTTTTGCACATTTTTGAGATAATTTGTGGTAAATATGTACAATTACCTATTGAAAATATTACAAATCAACTTAAGATTAATCTAAAGTATCACTCATTAAACAAAGTAATAAAAAATAATCATCTAAACAGCTTCAGAATATTGTATTTTTATATTGAACACTTTCATCAGTTTCCTTGATTGATTTTATCTTTTGTTGAATAATGTCATCACAACATTCAAATCCTACCACAGTTGAGGAAGCCTCTGTTACAAGTTTAATGTCTCTCTCTACAGCCTGATTATTATGACAAGGCTGGTTGAGTTTCAGTGCTTCCTTTCTTATGTTTATGAGTTCTTCATTGGTTAAAGATGCTATTATGCTCATGAATGTCAGGTGAATTTAAGTTTATCATTTTGAGATACCTTTGAACTTTGTTATCAATTTTAGGCACCATGAATCTCCTGACACTACCATCTCTCACAACACTCAAGTTGGGCTGTAACTCTAGGACTTTAATATCCTAATCTGAATCAATTATCAGGTCACCACCTTTGAAGTCATTGTCTATCACTGTTTCAACTGATTCATTCCCTCTGACCAAAAGTACCTTGTTAACTGCGATGTTGCAGATTTGTAGGTCTGAATCAGCAAGCATGGCAATTACTGCTTTCTTAGGGTGAGCATAGTATGCATTTTGGTAGAGGATTTTAGGGCTATTTCAGGATCCTTTGGAGCATATCATAAAAGTTCTTAGCACTGTCTGTGCATTGATACTCCTTCTTGATCTGGAACCAACTTGGAAAATAGACCAAGATACAAAACTCTGCAAGTGTGACCAGAACTTTGGAAGGTTTCCTTTGAGATGTATAAAATCTGAGGATTCTTCTACATGCCAGAGTCAACCACCTTGAATGACAGATTGGTTCAACTTCAAGGAGCTCAAGATCAGGATCAACACAGCCAAGCATAACAGCCATACAGATTCTGTAAGCATAATATTGATCAGTGCTGAGGTCCTCCAGTACTTTGTTAGGAATAACTGGAAATTTTTTAATTCCTAATTGGCTTGAATGAAATCACATCCCACTGAGATACACTTCCACCAAGTTTCAACCCCTATCTTTCCTGAAAATGAGTCTGGGCTCTTTGTCATTCCATCCAGAGTAACCTTTGTTACTCTGTGATGAAGGGGGAGCTCATTACAGTGTAGTAGGCAAATGCTCCACTGCAAAGGTCCACCAAGCAGTTCTTCCAGGCATCTGATAGTGATAGCTCTACCATTTGAACCAGTCATTGTATTAGTTCCATCAGATCCTATCATGGCAAGTTTGGTTTATAATTCAGTGTCTTTGAGGACCTTGTATATCTCTGTTGCAATAGTCAACCCCTTGCCATTACTTGGAGTCACATGTGAGAGGTAGAAATCACCCAAAATAGTATTCAGAAATTAGAGAATTTTTTAGATATTTCAGGGTTCATATCTATTTTCCAATTTCTATATCCAAAATTCATCTTAATAAATATTTTGAGTAATATCTGTTACAAAATGCAAACTAAAGATCAAAATTTTAAATCTTACCTGGTAAAAGACATATTTTATATCAAGTTAATATTCTAACAAGATGTTCATTAGACAGCAGTGTCCAAGATTTGGACTAACTATTAGCAATGTTACATGGCTTATAAATCATTTTTTCAAAAGTATTGTCAACAGAGCAACAAGAGTGTTCAAAGCATACTCATATTTTAAACTATACAGTATACCTGTCACACTGCTGAGCAAGGTTTGGTAGACTCTTCCTATTTTGTTCTGTCCTGGATTCCTGTTGTTCACTGACACCAGCTGTTTCATCATGTGACTCCAGGCTGCCCTGACTTGAGAGACTGTTGCGATGACTGTCATGTATTGCTACGGAGCTTGATGGAACAACTTGAAAAACTCTTCTGAACTCTTCCTGGGGATAATAAAATACAATATGATTATGATACAAGATAGTTTACCAAAGACAAAAATAAAATTTTATAATTTTATCACAATCATTTCAAGAAACCCAGATTTTCAGTGGCCATTAATCAAAAGTTTTTTAATTTATATAGCTCAAACTAACCAATTCTTTTCTTTTGCTTGCTCCTGCTGTACTCCTCTCCTTTTGTATCTGATGTCTGCCGATGTAAGGCATTCCTTAAAACCAATGCATCATCCTATTCTAGCTGCTTTCTGGTCCTCATAGAAAGCATAGTCTTCTTCTGTCATTTTGAGTTGATACAAATGTTCCAAATCTCATCTTCAATTTGAGTCCTCACAGAAGATATCAAACAACTTGGGAGTTTTTTTCAATGAAGGAAGAAAGATCACTCCAGAACTTGTCACCACATTTTTTTTTTTTTATATCTATCAAACCTACAAAATTACCAAAACTTTAATGCTGTGAATGCAAAATTTCTATTATAAACCCTAAGTTAAGTTCTAGTCAAAACAGAATTTATTACCAATCATTCTTATGATTTGCAAATCACTGAATCACATGATTATGTTAATAAAATTACTGTCACAAACAAATAAATATAACTACAAAATTTACAAAAGTACAATATATTTTAAATCTTTTTACAAGGGACTGAAAATTTGAGTCTTGCCTTGAAAATTGTTTGACTAGATTCTGAATCTTGCTGGTGACACTGGGGCATGAAATTGGATAAACATTGCACCAAATCCAGTGTTCAATCAGACTTAGTGCAACTGTATCAGCTGCTTGTCTGGTTGTCCAGTTCTCTTCTGCCATTACATGTTCGATGACATCTTTACCTAAAGGAAGCTTTCCATTGGGGAATGAGTCTGTGCTTGAAAATCTGTGATGTCCATCAAGAATTTTAACCGTGTCACTGCGTCTTAACATCCTACTATGCAGTATTTTTTGTCAATAAGGTTATCAAAATACATGTAAAGGAAGTTGAAAAACTATATGACTATAGGACCTCTGAAAAATGAGAACAGTGCTTTATCTGATGTTCTAACAGAAGTATCTGAAATATTAAGAGCTCAGTACAAATCATCCTTCAGTATCCCAAAAACTGACAAACTGATATGCAATAGAAACGCATTCTTTGAAGAAGAAATAAAGGGGAAAGTATAACAGACTTCGACTTTATGACAGATGATATTACACAAACTATAGGGAAACTAAAAGCACACACAGCAGCAGAACCAGATAAATGGAATGCCACACTGATCAAAAACCAAGAATGCTGAGCCCCTACATTAGATATGAAGGCGATCACTAGACACGGGAGAAATACCAGGCATCCTGAAGAGTGCGAACATAGTCCCAATACAGAGAGGAGAAGATCGATCTGAGGCCAAAAACTACAGGCCAAAAACTCATGTCACTAAAATATTTGAAAGAATAGTTAGACAGAAAATCTATGACTTTTTGGAAACTCAGAAAAAATTCAGTGATAAAGTTCTGTAGTAATGCCTAGTTAAGAATATTAATTTTTGTTTAATTAAGATAATGTTTAATGTAAATTATTTACTAATAATTGTGAAATTACGATAAAGTATGTTTGTTAGATTGTAATTGTTTAAAATGGGAAGAGTTGGCAATCCTGAACAGAGGCCCAAAGAGCAGACTACCCCCAAAGAGAGTCAGTCTTTCGGTAGCGCGATAAGCGTAAAGTTGGGGCCATGTAATCTAAACATCAAATTAATTGTTTTGTGCCCCTCTCCAACGTGAATTATTATAGTAAAATGTTCTACTCGCATCCCCTCAATTTAATTAAAGCATTTTCGGAATTAAATAAAATGTTAACAAGCATTTAAATAGAGTATTAATGAAACCCCCTTCCCCCTTCGTGTTGTAATGGCTTTCATAGTCTCGGCGTGGCTACCATGAAGCTATACGGTACAGTGAAAATGAGTGTAGAGAAACCAAGCGATAAATGTAAGAGAGAGCAGAAAGAGAGTAAATAATGAAGAAAATAAATAATAAAACTTGTTCACCATATAACCAACATGGGTTTCAGTCAGGCAGATCATGCCTATCACAACTAATGGAATACTACAATATTATTGATGCACTTGAAAGTAATGAAAACTATGATACACAGACTTTGCCAGAGAGTTCAAGAAGTGTGACCATGGAATCATAATACATAAACCGAAATATATGGGAATAACAGGAAAAGTAGGGAAATGGATATATAATTTCCTTAGTGAGCAGCAGTAAGTCATTACAGTACAAGGAGTATCTTCATCAGAATCAGAGGTCCTCAGCTCAGTACCACAAGGAACAGTATTAGCTCCACTACTCTTCATAATCATGCTAACTGACATAGATGAGGATGTTACCAGAGACAGCACAGTAACATCCTTTGCCGATGAAAAGATCAGTAGAAAAATAAGAAACCCAGAAGATATAGGATCTCTACAAACTGACATAAACAGAATCTACAAGTGGATGGAAGACAATAATATGAAGTTTAACACTGAGAAATTTCAGCTATTATGATACAGTATGGAAAAAGAGAAGACCTAAAATCCATGGAATATTATACCCCAAATGGAGAGAAAGTTCAGAGAAATTCTAGAGCAAAAGATTTAGGGGTTGTAATGAATGATGACGCAAAATTTGAAACACAAAATAAGGTAGCAGTGAATAGAGCAAAGAGAATAACTGGGCAGATACTGAGAAACTTTAAACAAAGGGATAGGAATATAATGATTGCTCTACTGAAAACACTGATCATACCCAAATTGAAATACTGCTCACTCCTAACATCCTCATATAAAAAAGAAGACATTAGACAACTAGAAGGGATTCAGAGAAGCTTCACAGCCAAGATCATGGGGGTGCAAAGAACTAAATTACTGGGAAAGGTAACATGAACTAGACCTATATTCAGGGCTGTGGAGTCGGAGAGTCGGAGTCGGAAGCAATTTTGGTGGTGCTGGAGTCAGAGTCGGTAAAAATGTACCGACTCCGACCTCAATATAAATTTTAATAAAATATGTTTTTGTGTGTGATATCACTGGCAGCTATGGTGGTTAAACCACTTAAATAATAAACACAATGTTTTCCATTTCAGACACTAATGCCATTAATTCATTTTTTCTTTTCAGATAATATTTTTTATTTTTAATGCTTATTAATTTCGAGTTCTTTCTAAATTTCATAAGTTTTTAACTTTCAAGTCTAAAACCCCTTTCACAATGGCAAAGACACTTCCAACAAAGTCTGCAGTTTTTTAATATTTTACAATAACCACAGATGGGAAACATTTTGTGTGTCAGTGTATGATAGATGATGATGATGATGATAATGAAAAATTATGTGAAGCAAAAATCAGTGGTTTTACTGGCTCTGATAAAAATGCACCAACCAGAGCATCAAATTTGAAAAGACATTTGCAGTGTTTCCATCCCAAAATTAATTTTAGAAGTTGTCATTGAGAAAGATAGTAATAAAAACCTTCCAACTACTTCAAAGTTAACAAAAGATCAGAAATCTACTGAACGACAAGCACCACTTACAAGATTGATTCTTTACTACAGACAAAGTTACCGTAACAATGACCACAGATGATGATGCTTCACGTGGTGGTGATGAAATGCCTCTTGTGTAATTATCACCATAGCAGATTTAGAATTAATATACCTTCGGAGTCGGAGTCGGTTTTTTATGTGCCGACTCCACAGCCCTGCCTATATTCACTAGAAAGGAGGAGAGAGAGATACACCATTATTTACACTTGGAAAATAATGGAGAAACTAGTCCCTAATCTTACTCTGAACCCTGTAACTCTCCAAACAATGGTGGAAAGTAGAAAAGGAAGACTGTGTCATGTTCCCAAATTAAAGACAAGACAGGGAACATCCTTAACCCTGAAAGAAAATAGTTTTGTTGTGAGAGGACCAAAACTGTTTAATCACTGCCCAAAGACCTAAGGAACATGAATGGTGTTGCAGTGGACATCTTTAAAAGAAGATTAGACGCCTGGCTCAGAACAATCCTCGATGAGCTTGGCATACCTGGCTATGTGAGGTGGAGAGTACAAGAAACCAACTCACTACTTCACCAGGCCAAGTCGAGAGGAGGGGCAACAAGCTTGACCTTCATGAGGAATCATCACATGGAACCTTTGAAAGGTTGAAAGGAATATGTATACTTCAGCGTTGGAAATTATTTATGTTTTAGCATCAGAAATTATAACTATTATTATTAAAAGTATTAAAGCATCAGAAATTATTTATACCATATGTTCAATATCAACAAAAAATACATAAGCTTGAATATAACTTTATTGAAAGTATTAAAACGATATTACATCTGATAAATGCATCATGTTGATGACAGAGAGCTCTGCTTCTTTGCCTAGTTAGGTCAACTGTACGCCCTTGATGATTAGTTAGGTTAAGTCATGATATTTTCATTAGTTTAAACCAGGGTTGTGGAGTCGGAGAGTCGGAGTCGTGGAGTCGCACGTTTCAGGGCGGAGTCGGAGTCGGTAAAAAACTTCCGACTCTGACTCCAATTTCTGTGTCCTGTGTCACCCTTAATTTCTAAATCCTAAATACTAACATTTAGGTTATTTAGTTTGGTCAATAAACCTTATTCATTGATAGCCCCTAGATTAAGTTTTTTTAATATTTTTTTTTTACATTTTCAGAATATACAATTAATATTTATTTAAATATAAAATATAAAATATAAAATTTCACACTTAGTGTGGTGGTGATGAAATGTCTTATTATTATGATAATTATAGAGTGAAACACTAGAGGAGTCGGAGTCGTATATTTAAAATGTGAGGAGTCGGAGTCGGATTTTTAGATTTTTTACAATGTGTGGAGTCGGAGTCGGAGTCGGAAAATTTTGGACCGACTCCACAACCCTGGTTTAAACAAAAATATCATGACTTAACCTAAGCAATCAAGGGCATAGAGTTGATCTAACCAGGCAAAGAAGCAGCTACAATGTCAACATGGTACATCAACATGCCTTATTTCCTAGCTATATTCATGAATTCTTATGGAGAAATAAATATAAAACTAACTTATTTGCGCATTTCATTATATCCATTAATGACATTTATCAGTTGTAATATCATTTTAATACTTTTAATATAATAATAATAATAATAATAATAGTTATAATTTTCAACACTAAAATGTATAAATAATTTCCAATACTAAAGTATATGACGCGTTCGGTGGAGAAGGGGCAAACGCAACATTTTCGAATTATGCCACAAAATGCAGTTAAAGTTTGTAAACTTTAAACCTTTGTATTTTTCCGGTTTATTGAAATGTTGTATGAATTTGAACACATATTTGAGTAAAATATTGTTGTGTAATATGTCGATATAATAAAATGCCAAGAAATTTTACAATATTATTTATTGATAGCTTCTGATGTTAACTGGTGTAATCCATTATTTGGTCCTCTTCGTCGAATGTTGTATTACCTGCTTCAACTGTTTCAGTTTCTTCCAGTTCCTTTAACAATCTTGTATAATAGTTCACTGCAGTTGCAGGCATTAGGTCTGATAATTCTTTGAGATCTTTTATTTTTTCCTTAGTTATTGGCAGCAATTGGGAATACTTTGGTTGCAGTGTCTGCTGGGCTAGATTGAATAAACTGACACTGTAGGATTTTTTCCCTTTCTGCAGTCTGACGGGATGGCTATTATCTGGGGTTGTGCGGTATGCAGTAGATATTATGTAGCCTTCTTTGTGTTGAAAGTCAAATATTAACTTTCTTGCATCTGTAAATTTAGTAGTTGTTGATTTCCTAATGACAATGCATGTTTTTAGGACGTCAAAATCGAGAAAATCAGCCTGTTTCATTTCTACAACTAGGAAGCGCTGCAAAACGGCTGTAGTTATGGCCGTAACAATCTTTTTTGGTGTAAATTATTTTTTATATTTTGTTCAATTTGGCCAAATTGAGCATCACAGGGCATTGTCGAGTGACCAGAAAGTAGATAGATGTGTTCAATGTGAAGCAATGATACGGAGTGAATTTCTCTGAGATACATTAAAACCTAAATTTTACCGTGAAAGAGTGCAGACTAACATATAATTTTTTTGCATAGGTAAAGCAAAGGTTTTAAAGGATAATTATACAACAAAAAACTCATTTTTCGAATTTTGTGGCGTTCGCCCCCTTCTCCACCGAACGTGTCATATGTATATCTAGGGTCGGTTTTAAATTGGGTAGAAAAATGGTTAGAACTTAGAAGACACAGAACAGAGGGTACTGTAATTCTAAATGGTCATGAATCTGGATGGCAGAAAGTGAAAAGTGGGGTACCACAGGCATCAGTTTTGGATCCATTACTCTATTTTATATCTAAATGATTTAGAGAAAGAAGTAGGTTATAAAATTTCTAAATTTGCAGGTGATACAAAAGTAGTTGCTCCAGTTACAAATATAGAAAATTCTTATAAACTGCAAAAGGATCTCGATAGATTAGTTGCTTGGCTAGTAGCATAAATGGCAGATGGAATTCAATGTTCAAAAATGCAGTCATGCATTTTGGTAGAAATAATGAAGGTGTGCAACATAGGACAACTGAGCTTATCCCTAACCTATGAAGATTGGAATACAGATATAGATTAAAGGAATTAGGTACCGGTATGTTTAGTTTTGAGAGACGTATGAGGGGAGATATGATACAGATGTTCAAAATGTTTTCAGGTTTGGCAATTTAGATGTACGTAACTTTTTCTTACTAGATACTGATGGGATAACTCATAGGCATAATAAGAACATTAAAAAACAGACTTCTAGACTTGATCTACAAAAATACTTTTTCAGTTATAGAGTAGTAGATTTTTTGAAATGACTTGCCATATGATGTGGGGTGAAGATTCAGTTTAGCACCAGGAACCCAATTTTTGCATGAAAATAGGTTTTTCGAGAATGTATGGTATTTCACTGTGTTCACTGTGTTCAATGCAAATGTGACCATTTCTTGCGCCTCTTGGGCAAATGTGCAATAAATAAATTATTTAATAGTTTCATCTTATTAATCTGTCACATAGTTTAAGCAAGATAATGTTAAAAGAAAGGGTGTTTCATGGGTGGATATAACCTAAACAAGCCTAGGGTCTTTTCCATTTGGGGGCTAGTGGCGAATTTTAATGAAAATTGGTATATACTAATGTAGTTTTGGTCACTGATTTAAAAAATAACTTTCTTTTTTTGGAAAAATGAAAAACAAACATGTTAGAGCACTTTAAATAATTAATGTGTGTTTTAACTAGCTTAAACTAGTTACAGAGGATTGTGTTAAATTTAGCCAGTCACAAACTGCTACTGTTTATGAAAAAGTGCTCTAAGTGTGGGAAAGGTTCCTTTGATAAAAATACCCAGTTCTTTCAGTGCCAAAATCATCAGTCAAATGGTAAAAAGTGCAACTTTATGAAGAATACATTTTTTGAAGGATCATGGTAGATCTGTAAAAGTAGCAGGAAAAAAATCAAGAATTAATGCCCAGTTAGGTCAATTGAATGCCCTTGATGATTGGTTAGGTTAAGTCGCATGATATTTTTGTTTAAAACACATTAATTATTTAAAGTGCTTTAACATTTTTTTTTTTTTTTTTTTTTTGGAGAAATGAAAAACAAACGAGTTATTTTTTTAAATCAGTGACCAAAACTACATTAGTATACAGTCGCCCCTCGTTTAACGTCATTGATTCGTTCTGGGAAAAGTGACGTTAAACGAAGTACATGTTCAATGGGGTTTTAGGTAATCCGCTCCAGAGATTCAGATTCCTTTGCCATCTCTTGGAGGTCTGTTGCATTTAACTCCCTCTCATGCTCTTGAAGAAGTTCCTGCACATCATCAGCATCAACTTCCAGTCCCATTGCCTGCCCAAGGTGGAGAATTTCAGCTTCAGGATTGCTTTGTTCCTCAAAGCCCACAAAATGATAGATCACAGAGGGCCACAGTTTCTTCCACGTAGAGTTCATAGTGGTTGTGGTTACCTCTTTCCATGCCTTTACAACAATTCTAACAGCCGGTAAATGGGGTAAGTGATGTAGAATGAATGCATGTACGCCAATGGAGGCTTTGACGCTAAATGAAAAGACGTAAACCGAGCGTGACGTTAAACGAGGTTTGACTCTACTGATTTTCATTAAAATTCGCTGCTAGTCCCCAAATGGAAGATTCCAAGCCTAACCTAACCTGGTTAAGATTTGGTTTAGCACTGGGAACCCAATTTTTTCCTGGTGCTAAACTGAATATTAACCTGATGTGGTAAACAGTAGCTCATTAGTTACTTTTAAGAAAAATTTAGGTATTCGTTTTAACTGCCCCCTTGTTTTTTATACAAAAACATTTTTCTGGTATATTTTGGTGTTTTGGTCAAATCTAGTGATGTAAAAAAACCATTTTTTTTGTTTTTTGTTATTTTTTTTGTTTTTTTTTTTTTTTTTTTTTAATAATTAATATAGATATTGCCAATTTAATTATAAGGTATACTTTTGCAATGATATATATTATAAAAATAAATAAATAAATAATAAAATAGGCCATATGGTACCAGTATAGAATGTCCTTTTCAGCCTATTTACGGAAAAAACTGGCCTCTTTCTTGCACTGAAAGTCTTGTATCTTGAGATCCATTAAACTTGCGAGAACACTGGCTGGGAGCTGACTGCCCATTGTCCAACCTTTCCAGGACTCTCCCATCCATGCCTCGGATTTTGAATCTCCCACTTAACTATCCTTTAGACCCGCGATGACATATTCCCCCCCCCCCCACGAGACCATCCATATATATACATACACATACACCCATATACATATACCAATATATACATAAATACTTATATACACATTTATATCTATTGTATACCCCATACACATGCATACATCCAGAATTCCAGATACATACGCATGCATACTCACATATATACCTACACAAACTCATACACCTCTATTTCGCCCTTTCATTACCTCCGAGATCATTTAGCACATACAGTAATATCCATACAGCCAAAAGAAACCAATTAAGCACAGACAGAGCAGCAAAGCTAGTATTTATATCCCAAAATGCAAAATTCCAAGAAAGTGAAGTAAAACATGGTGCTACATTGGCTTCGTCAACATCCAAATCTGCAATAAATACCAGTACCTGTGATATTGAAACTATTTGCTTTAATCAATCTAGTGATAATGATTCTTCAATGGAAATAGAATCAGATAATGAAAGTTAAACAGCATTAGGTTAACACAAAGGTTAAAGAAAGAGATGAACATTTATATTTTTTTTATTTTTCTATTTGGATATATATATATATATTAGGGTGCCACTTATTTGGGGTGTTTTTCATTTTTTGGGAATTTCTATCAGGACGGGCGCATTTCTGGTGTCATTCCGTCTAAAAACATTGTGTGTAAAATATTTTTGAAATAAAATAATAATTAGAACTGCCTCAACGAGGTCAAAGTTTATACTTTTTGTCGAAAAGTACTCATGGCGTTCTGTTATCATGTCAGTTTTCGTTTCGATAGCTGCTGTAGTTTCTGAGTTGAAAAATGATAACAGACAGACAGACGGACGGTCAGAGTCGTTGGTTTAGTCTTCCGCACTGGTGTACAGAAGACTAAAATGAGGTATTATACAGGGTGTAACACGAGTTTATCCAAATATTGATACAGGCGAAAGAACATGTTATTCTAAGTAGAAAATGGGTTGGGACGAGTTTTGCCAACACTAACAGTGTTTCATTCTCTTTTTCAGTGAGTTCTGAAACGACGTGATGGCTTCGGCAACAAGATCTAAAACAGCAGTCTATCTCCTGGGGACCGTGGACCACAGCATCACAGGAAGCATGCTGCCTACGGGAAAGCAGGCGCTTCAGTACTTTTTCCACCTTCACCTTGACGTCAAGAAGCCGATCAAGGAAGCAGCCGCTGAGACAGTGACCGCAGTCAAGGAATTCTGGGAGCGGTCCCGTATTCCTACGCAGAAAGACCAACGCGCAAGGGACAAGGTTCTCCGAATGTACGAGAAGTGGCGGGCTCTGAACAAGAACTCGAAACGGCGCACTGTGACCCAAATCAGGAACGAGGCCGAGTTCCTCTCATCCCTTGACCGCCTCTTCGACATCGCACACGAACAGGCGATGTCGATGATCACAATCGAAGAGGACAGGGAGTTCCTGACGGGACAAAGGGCCGAGGTGCGGCGCGGCCGCATCTCCTCCACACGTGACATGACGCTGCACACTGAGGAGGAGCGTGCGAGGAGACAGGAAGCGGAAAGGAGCCGCCGGCAAGATGATGAAAGGGCGAACAGAGAGAGCCGAGAAGAACTCGTCGAACTGGCATCGAGCTCCAGCTCAGGTGCAAGCAGCCCGACTCGGTCACCGACACGGCGTCGTCGCCGAGAAGAAGAGGAAGAGCTCTCTCTCCCGGGCCCGTCCACGTCGAATGCAGAAGCATCTACGACCCCTTTACCACCCAAGCGATTCCGCGCGTCGAAAAAGATGATCACCCCTGATCTCTCCGCAGCGATGGATCGGACGAAACTTACGACCGACCGAGGTGGTTTTTTTGCTGTCGGCGGCTGCGAGGAGCTTGGGCCACGACCCTGAGGAGCTGGTCTTGAACCGCGAATCCTCCCGCCGCGACCGAGCAAAGTTCCGTGCTATGGCAGCAGCGGAAATGAAGGCAGCCTTCCATCCTACTGTGCCGCTGACCGTTCACTGGGACGGGAAAATCGTACCAGCGGCTGACGGAGGCCCTGCTGAAGATCGCCTTCCAGTTCTGGTGTCTGGGGAGAACGTCGACAAGCTTCTGGCTGTGCCCAGCCTCCCCGACGGCACCGGCCGCGCCATGGCGGAAGCCGTCCTCTCTGCCCTCGAGGATTGGGACATCAAGGGACGGATCTGTGCCCTCTCTTTTGACACCACCGCCTCAAACACAGGACTCTCAGGAGGAGCTTGCTATATCATTGAGCAGAAACTCGAGAAGACAGTGCTTCATTTGGCTTGCCGCCACCACATCCACGAACTGGTGTGCGAGAAGGCATTCACGGCGTGCCTCGGTCCCTCTACTGGTCCTGACATCCTCCTGTTCAAACGATTCGCCGCCCAGTGGGACTTCATCGATCAAACCAAAGCGAAGCCCTTCGAGGATGGAACCATGCCGCAGCACCTGAAGGACGCCCGCGACGACCTGCTGATCGAATTCAGCCGCCTCCTCGACGGTCAACATCCACGTGATGACTACAGGGAACTTCTGGAGCTCTCTGTAATTGTGCTGGGCGGTCCGAACAAGCGGGGTGCCCGGTTCGCTCGTCCCGGCGCCTTCCATCGCGCGCGCTGGATGGCAAAAGTCATCTATGCCATCAAACTGTTCCTGTTCCGGGAACAGTTTCAGATGTCGTCAGGCGAAGCGGCTGGAATCCGGCGATTCACCATCTTCGCCGTGTCCATCTACGTGACGGCCTGGTACAAAGCGCCGCTCCCGGCAACGGCCCCAGCCGCGGACCTCGCGCTGCTCAAGGCCCTCGTCTATTATCCGGACTCAGCGGTGGCCAAGGCGACGGCGACAGTCTTCGCCAGGCACCTATGGTACTTGAGCGAGCGCCTCGTCACCCTGGCCATCTTCGACGAGGGTATCGACTTGGCGACAAAGCGGGAGATGATTAAAGCGATGGAAGAAGAGGAAGGATCGGAGGATCCCCCGCGGCGTATCAATGTGGACCTGTCCACCGCCTCAATCGCCAACAATACATTGGCCAAGTTCACAACGACTACATCAAAGGAGTTCTTCAAGGTTCTGGACATCAGCACCGCCTTCCTGCTCAAGGATCCGGAGGAGTGGCGGACGGACCCAGCCTTCATCGCCGCATCCCGCCGAGTCCAGGCCCTTCAAGTTGTCAATGACTTCGCGGAGCGCGGGGTGGCGTTGATGCAGTCTTTCAACCTGGCCCTTACCAAGAGTGAAGACCAAAGGCAGTTCCTCTTACAAGTGGTCGAGAAGCACCGCTGTGACTTCCCAACCGCCCGCAAGTCCACCGTGACCTCTGCAAAGTAGGCAACAATGAGAGGGAGATGGGCGCCCATGATACCCCCCCCCCTTGAGGGGCTAATACTCGAGTTGAGGGGGACCTAGAGTTGAAAGTATGAAGTCCAGTTATATGTTTTAGGTCAAGATTAGTAGCTTGAACAAACTAGAAGTGATATTTTATTTGCTAGAGGCATAGAACATCATGATCTAAAATTTCTACTTTTCGAGAAAATATACAAACTTTGACCGTATTGAGGCAGTTCTAAATATTGTTTTATTTCAAAAATATTTTACACACGATATTTTTTGACAAAATGGAACCAGAAACGCGCCAGTCCCGATAAAAATTCAAACTTTCGAAAATAAGTGTCACCCTAATATATATATATATATATACACACACTGGTATTCTTGCCAATCATAATTATATCTATTGTTTTATACCAGTATTATGGATATTATACCAGTACCTGTGATATTGAAACTAGCATATATGCTCTACCCAATCTAGTGATGATTCTTCCATGGAAATGAAGGTTAAACAACATTAGGTTAACAAAAAGGTTCAAAAAAAGGTGAATATTTTTTTTTTCTATCTGGAATATATATACTGGTACTCTTGCCAATCACAATTATGTATATTGTTTGAAATGAGGAAGAATGTTTTATGTTCTAGTTAAAAAATATATATATACATATAAAAAATGAGGGTTTGTTTTTCCTTTCTATTATATACTTTTTGTGTGATTCAGTTTTTCTAAAAGATGACTATATACATATACTAGGTATAACCGTATAAGCATGGTAGTATAGTAAATTATAGGTAATACTAATATACTTATTAGATTAAAGGAAGAAAAATATGGAATAAGTTTAAAACAATAAAAAACAAAAAAAACAAAAAAACAGACTATCTTCGTTTTAAACAAAAAAAAACGACAAAAAAAAACAAAAAAAATGACAATAAAAAACGACTCACATCACTAGTCAAATCTAACCTTCATTTCCTCAGGAAAATCTTAATTTTTGAGGAAATGACGATCTGACATATCCTCCAAAACTGATGATTTTTACCAGAAAATGAAGGTCAAATTTGAAGAAAAAACACCAATACACCAGAAAAATGTGTTTTTATGTAAAAAATGAGAGGGCAGTTAAAACAAATCTTTACCACATGAAATACACCAGTAAAACCTATTTTCATCAGTAGTATTCACGGCAAAAGTAAGCTAACCTAACCAATCATCAAGAGCATAGAGTTAAAACTAACAAAAATAACAACCTAACCAATTATCAAGGGCATACAGTTGACCTAACCAGCCACACAGTTAACTTAACTGGGCATTCAATTAACCTAACCAAGCATGGGTAACCCATAATGAATTTAGGACCTAGAAAGGTAAGTAGTTGGAGATGTTATCAGTGCACTTGCATTAATTATGGGAGGCTTCATGGTAATTAAGTTCATTACTACACTGAGGACACATAATAGAGGTCTTGAGCATGCTGCAAGCTCAAAATATAGCAACAGCAGCGCTATCATCCCTCAAAACTTGTTTAATAACATCCCACTCAAGACTTACAGTGCGCACTACACACAGCCATTCTGAAGTAACTATTGAATTCAAATTTCAGTAGTAGACATGCGCAGGGGTGTCACATGACAATGGGGCAACCACTAATTGGCTAATGATAATAACATGACATGACTACATACACAGGGACAAGATGGTTTGACGAGTGAAAAATGGAGCCAAAATTTAATAATTTTGAAAGTAAATATCTTGATAAATAGGAATTTCTGCCAAAATTAGTATAAAGTATTCTTATTTTAGTTGAAAATAGCAGAAAATTAACTCTATCAAAAATGAAAAGGATGTTAAAACGAATATTAACCAGTTAGGCTATTAGACACTTTCATGAGTGAGTATTTGTAGATTGGGTAAATATTTACTATTACACCAGTCTCCAGTAAAAAGTTTTAAAAGCTGGTTTTCAATGTTTTTCAATGTGCTAAATTAAAAAATTTACTCATTTCCATCACAAATGATTTGTTAGAGTTATTGAAGCTTAAAGCTTTTAAAACGTTCTACCCTTTTTTACCGAACCTAATCTAACCTAAAACAACCTAACCTATTTTTATACCCATATTTAAGTCGTGTCTTTAACATTGAAAACCAGCTTTTAAAACTTTCGGTTAATATAAGTTTTAGGTTATTATGTGTTTTATCATACTCAGTCATTTTACACACCAAAATACATTTTTCTAGTAGTATTTGATGTGATTTGTTCAAATATGACCTCCATTTCCGTCGGAAATGAGATCCAACAAAGTTATAGTACTTTGAAGTTGGCTCATTTCAAGGGAAATGGAAGTCAAAATCTAAGCAAAAACATCAAATATACTAGAAAAATGTATTTGGTATTAATTAACCTAACCTACTAACCTAACCTAACGTGGCTAAACGAGCCTAGAGTATTACCTTATTATGGATTAGGTGGTGGATACAGACGAGAGCTCGTTTAGCCAGGGTTAGGCTCGTTTAGCCAGGGTTAGGCTCATTTAGCCACGGTTAGGTTAGGTTAAGTAAGGTTAGGTTAATTAATACCAAAATACATTTTTCTAGTAATATTTGATGTGTTTTACTTAGATTTTAACTTCCATTTCCCTTGAAAATGAGCCAAACTTCAAAGTACTATAACTTTGTTGGATCTCATTTCCGACGGAAATGGAGGTCATATTTGAACAAATCACATCAAATACTACTAGAAAAATATATTTTGGTGTGTAAAATGACTGTGTGTGATAAAACACATAATTACCGAATTTTATCGCACTCAAAATATCAAAAGCAAATATAATTATAAAATATTAAAGCATAATTTTCTCATCATTTTCATATAAGTCACTATGCTTGCAGATGCGTACTTAACAAATTATGTACATTGAATATTATGACATTTTTGCATTTTTTTTCCCGCCCTTCCAATATTTTGATTGGTGGACATCCATGAGAACATGATAATGAGCTAGATTTTTTAAGTTCTTAGGCCTTTTAAGTTGCTAGTCTACTTCTGTTCGTTTTTGATAAATGTTTGTAGTGATGATGTGTGAATGGTGCTGTTGGTTTACGTCGTCGTCGTCGTTGGCCTAGGCAAGCTACGGCTTGGGACCGTAGCGCATCTATCCGGTATAGGTTAACCTGGATGATGTAGCCATAAGCACTGCCGCTAGTTAAGTGCCAACCAGTGATTATCTCACTAGCCGTATTGAGTCCGTTAGGCGAAACTGCGACAGTACCAAAGGTGGAAAATATAACCTTGGTTTTCTATTATTTATTTGCAAAATGGACATGGTATTAGATTAAAATAATATTTGAATATAAATAATTAACTGACAATTGTGATATATAATTAATTATGTTTACATACAATAAAATAATATATACATAAAATTAGTATTAATGTGGTTCACAATTGAATTATGATGGGGTAACTAATTTAAAATGAATTTATACTATTCCGAAATTCAAGACGGTAAAATTAACATTTATCTTGAAACTAAAATAAGAGTATTCACTACACACTCCCCCACCAGAGAGGAAGTTCAAAGAGTTCCGAACGACACAGATTTCCGCTGACCTTTTTGGTAGCTATGTACCTCACTTAAGGTTGATTCCAAAACGCAGGCTTAAGACGATCGATAGAAACCTTGTCGACCTTGGAACCGCGTGGATGAGGAATGATTTGCGCGTACGTCGGGAACTCATAGGGTCCGTCATATGGACATTGGAGAGCCGTTTTGGGACAGGTACACGAACGAAAACGTGGGTGCAAGACTGGAGGGTGGGGAAATAAAGATTTCTGTTGGCTAGTCAATCGAGGGGAACAGGCTGAAGGGGACTGCATGTGAGAGGAAAGTGTTGAGCGAATTCCGTAGGATCGCATGACTTATCCCCTGCAGTGAAGTAGCCACCTGGTAGCCGCAGTGTGTTCCATAGACTAGTTCAGCCGCTGTAGTCTTCAGATCACTCTTAATGCAGAGCGAATCCAAGCAAAACGAGTGGAAGCTTTATCCATCCAATGGGAGTCTTAGTGACAATAAGGGATGACTTCAGCTGGCGATGGAAGCGTTCGACGAGGCCGTTAGCTTGGGATGATACGCACAGGTATGCGCATGTACTGTACCCACAAGCTGGTAAAACTTCTTCCAAGCGAAGACTCAAATTGGCGACCTGGTCAGTGATGACTTTGTCGGCAATCCAAATCTTGATACCCATCCATGAAGAAAAGGCTCTTGCAACAGTGTCCGCTTGGATATCAGGAAGTGGGAGGCTTCAGGCCATCTGGAAAAGCGGTCGAGACAGGTGAGAGATAACGGTTGGCCTTGAATCACTGGAAGAGGGCCAACAATGTCTACATGAATTACTCAAATCGCTGGGATGGGGGCGGAAATGCGTCAAAGGGGGACCTGGTGTGCCTTTGGACTTTGGCACGCTGGCAGGCAAGGCACGTTTGGTCCAATGTTTGAACATCCTTCCGCATCGAGGCCAAACAAAGCGAGAGGTAACCAGGTGTGCGAAGCACGGATACCAGGATGGGAGGGCTTATGAAGATCATGAAGACTGCTTGTCTGTGACATGGAGGGACATAAGGGCGAATAGCAGCTGTTGATACGTCGCAATATAGAGGGCACAGACAATCCTGGCATACTCATTTTCTTGAGGGAAAGTGATTGAGTGGAGTCTTCTCTGAGCAGGTCTTGTAGTTCCGTATCCTTATCTTGATCCGTGCAATAGCATTCCACAGTGTAGAGCTGAGGGTAACAGAAGTAATCTCTATTCTTGAAAGTGCATCCGCTGGAGTGTTCAAGACACCTTTGATGTGGCGGATATCTGTGGTAAATTGCGAGATATAATCGAGTTGCCTGATGACTCTGGGAGAGTGGTTACAGCTGTTTTATTGAAGACAGTGACAAAGGTTTGTGGTCGGTTAAAAACACAAACTCTCGGCCTTCAGGAAATGTTGAAAATGCTTCACGTTTAAGTAAATAGCAAGAAGTTCACGTCCGAAAGCACTATAACGCGTTTGGGCTGGCTGCAGCTTTTTCGAGTAAAACGCGATGGGTGCTTGTTGACCGTCATGGTTTGTTCCAACACTCCACCGATCGCAACATCTGATGCATCGATCGTCAGAGTTAGGGGGGATAACTGATAGGAAAATGACAGAGACAATGCACTATGATAGCATTTTTGGCATTGTCGTCGAACGCCTGTAAACTATCGCTACACCATACCAATTTTGTTACTTGCGTTTGTGTGTGATCATAGCGTTAGAGGAGCAAGAACACTGGCACAGTTTTTAATGAACTTGTGGTAATAATTTACCAAACCAGAAACCGACGTAACTCACGCTGATTATTTGGCATTGGGTAATTTTTATCACTTCACACTTGTCCTGAAGGGGGGTAATTCCGTGCTGCGAAATCGTGGACCAAGAAATTCCAAGGTGGCTGTGCAAACAACACTTAGATGCATTAATAGTAACACCGTATGTTTCTAAGCGTTGAAAGAGGAGTGAAAGATGTTCCTTATGTTCCTCTTCCGTTGAGCTGGCCACAAGCAAATCATCGATGTAGGCATAAACAAAGTCTAAGCCTCTGGTGACCTCATCTATAAACCTCTGAAAGGTTTGCGCAAGCATTCCGTAGCCCGAACGGCATCTTCAAAAATTCGAATAAACCCAAATGGTGTACAAACTGCAGTCTTGGGAATATCCGAAGGCTCTACGGGAATGTGGTGGAAAGCCTTAACGAGGTCTATTTTACTGAAGATAGATTTGCCGTGGAGAAGAGAAGTAAAGTCTTGGACATTTGGTACCGGATATCGGTCCGGGATGGTTGTCGAATTCAAAAACCGGTAATCGCCACATGGTCTCCAGTCTCCTGACTTCTTCTGGACCAGGTGTAGGGGAGAGGACCAACTGCTTTTGGAAGGTCTTATTATCCCAAGATCCATCATAAGCTGGAATTCCGATTTGGCAGCTTTCAGTTTGTCCGGGGCAAGACGTCTGGGTTTGCAAACACAGGGGGACCTTTTGTTGTAATGTGATGGGTAATGGTGTGCTTAATGGTATACCCATCTGCATCGGTTGAAGAATTCCAGGATATCGCTGGAAAAGGCACTGGTACATGGAATTAGGGGGAACGAGGGAAAGTGCAGAGTTCGAGGCGTCCGGAAGGGCAACCTGTTTGGCAAGAACAGAAAGCAGTGTGGCCTGGTCGCATAAGTTCGCTTGTCAAGATCCACCAGGAGTTGAAATGCTGGAGGAAGTCAGCGCCGATTATGGGATGCTGCACTTGAGCACAAGATGAAAATCCACTTGAAGGATCGGTGAAGGCCCAAGTTTAGTTCACGCGACTGAGTACCGTACGTGGGTATGCGTGAACCGTTAGCAGCGTATAGAGGCGGAGATTCCGAGTGCTTATGACCAGATTTTTGAGGGAATACACTGACTGACGCTCCGGTATCGACCAAGAAATTGACACCAGGTTCCTGTCCTTATGAATAACAGGTTGGCAGTGCGAGTACTAGACGCCATTAGGACTCGCTGCTGGGGTTTTCCGACGAAAAATTGCAAGGGGAGATGCACTTCCTAGCCTTCTTTCCAAATTTCGAGTGGTAGAAGCAGATCTTCCCGGAACTCGAACGATGCCTCTTCGTAAATCTTGACCGAGAATGGCTTCTTTGCCGTTGATTTTGTAGCAGAGAACAAACGTGGTTGAGTTGGTGACTTAACTCTTTCACTTTCAACTCCAGTTCCGATTGTGTGTTCCGTTGTTGACCGGAGCTGTGTCAATCTCCACTACTTTGTCGGCAGTTTCTGCTAGTTTATCAACTGGAGTAGCAGGATCCATAGTGGCCAAGACACGCTGAGCTGATGGAGGAAGTTTCTGCAAGAACAACTGTCTAAAGATGTCCTTATCGAAGGTTTGTGCGCGTTCGCCTAGAGCGCACTGCATAGCCCTCAGCATTTGAGTGGGCTTACGGTCTCCAAGTTCTTCTTTTGAGATTAACTGATGTAGTTTCTCACGCTCGGAGACAGTGGTGCGGCACAGATGGCAGACTTCAGATCGTTGTACGGGTCCTCACTCGTGGAAGGAGATACGATGACGTCACGGACTTCAGAGATGATGCTCGCTGGTAGAGAGGACAAAACATGATCGTATTTCGTCCTGCTAGTGGTGATCCTTCCAAGTTGAATTGTGATTCCATTGGTGGAACCAAATAAATGGATCACCCGGCCAGAAGACGGGGAGCTTTACGCTCAAGTGGGAGAGGCACCAGCGTCGTCAGGCATCTTCCCTATGCTTGCTAACGTACAAGCAAGACGAAAGTTCCCAACGAAGGAGTGGAGGTTGAGACGAGCGCAGGCACAGAGCGCACGGGCAGGGGGTGAGGGCAGAGGGCACGAGCGACATTACAGTCTGGTCCTAGTCGCTCGGGTTAAGGGGGTGAAGGGCACGAACGACGTTACAGTCTGGTCCTAGTCGCTCGGGTGAAGGGGGTGATGGCACGAACGACATTACAGTCTAGTCCTAGTCGTTCGGGTGAAGGGGGTGATGGGCACGAACGACATTACAGTCTAGTCCTAGTCGTTCGGGTGAAGGGGTGATGGGCACGAACGACATTACAGTCTAGTCCTAGTCGTTCGGGTAGAAGGGGTAATCCAGCTCCGGGTCATCAATTGTGGTTTACGTCGTCGTCGTCGTTGGCCTAGGCAAGCTACGGCTTGGGACCGTAGCGCATCTATCCGGTATAGGTTAACCTGGATGATGTAGCCATAAGCACTGCCGCTAGTTAAGTGCCAAACCAGTGATTATCTCACTAGCCGTATTGAGTCCGTTAGGCGAAACTACGACAGTACCAAAGGTGGAAAATAAACCTTTGGTTTTCTATTATTATTTGCAAATGGACATGGCATTAGATTAAAATAATATTTGAATATAAATGATTAACTGACAATTGTGATATATAATTAATTATGTTTACATATAAAAAATAATATAGTATACATAAAATTAGTATTAATGTGGTTCACAATTGAATTATAATGGGTAACTAATTTAAAATGAATTTATACTATTCCGAAATTCAGACGGTAAATTAACATTTATCTTGAAACTAAAATAAGAGTATTCACTACAGTGCAAATATTATTTTGAGGATTTAATATACGAAGTGCATTCTAATGACTCCTGAACAATAGAAATATTTACAAAACACAATATTTAATCCATAATAAGGTAATACTCTAGGCTAGGTTAGCCAGGGTTAGGTTAGGTTAGGTTAGGTTAGGTTAATTAATACCAAAATACATTTTCCTAGTAATATTTGATGTTTTGCTTAGATTTTGACTTCCATTTCCCTTGAAAATGAGCCAAACTTCAAAGTACTATAACTTTGTTAGATCTCATTTCCGACGGAAATGGAGGTCATATTTGAACAAATCACATCAAATACTACTAGGAAAATGTATTTTGGTATGTAAAATGACTGAGTTACTTAAAACACATAATTACCAAACTTTCTACCAGAGACCAGTGTAATAGTAAAGAAATACCATAGATTGTATATAGTGTATATTCTTTGCTTCAGTTATATAAGCTACTATGTTGGTAGTAAATAGTTGTATATTAATTAAATGATTTGAGTTTGACATCTTGCAAGATTTCATTATTATTAAAAAATGTAGCTCATGACTTGGATACCTCAATAGGCCCGAGTGGCTTCATATTTTCCAAACAAAATGTAATCTAATAAATCTTGTCATTGGCTAAATTTTGGCAAAATTCAGATCACTTACCCCATATGAAAAAGATATCCATTGAAGCCATAAACATCCATGCAGAGTACAAGTTTTTATATAAATTGTGCGACCTAAATGATCCCATTATATATTTTGGTCCTATTTTCACTTATAGGCTAGTAGGCCTAACCAAAGTCGGCATAAGGACTATAGCAAAGAGTTTAATAAGGATGCATTCAATTCTGAAAGGGGAATTTTGCCTTCGTGACCACCCTACTAAGTGGGACTGGGTTAACCTAGCTTACGCTTGGTCTTTATTAAGCCTACTTGTTGGCCTACCGCCTATACTACTTCAGTACTTTTTTATTGAAATAGATCCACTTCAACGTTTAAACTTAAATACAAACACAAATGAAAATAAATTTCCACCTTTAATTTTATCTGTCACTTTATTAAATTAGTGGAAACTCAACACCTGCAGTTGATTTCACCAAGCCAGCTGATTTAAGTACAACATTTCGACAAGGTGAATAAGATTATAAATAATGAAACCAAACAAAATTTAAAAGAAGATTGTGTGGAAAGAAGAATGTGAATCTACTATATATAAAAAATCTTAGAAACCTTAATAAAATCGAGTTGCTTATAATTCACCCTACTTTGTTTTCAAGGTTAATACAGCTCAGCATTACTAGTTTTCGTGTTTTTATTTCATTGGTGTGTGAATTAGCGGCATATTTGAATTTTATCTTGTAGGCTTTGATTGTCTTAGGCTGTTCACAGAGCTAGCTAGACCACTGTACACGCACAACCAGGATATTTCTCAACAAAAATCATTTTGTAAAAAAGTATGGTTAATCAGTAACTCATTAAGTTTGATAAGTCATTCATAATAATAGTAAAATAACTTGCATTTATAGTACAGTATAGTATTATATAAGTACAGGGTGAGTCAAAAGTCTGGAAACATAGGAACTATGCTTTTCAATGCAAATATATATATGTATATTTTATTATTTATTTTACATTTATAATTACTTATAAATAATAAGTTGCTTGAGAACCTTAAACATTTATACTATGTACAGGGTGAGTCAAAAGTCTGGAAACATAAGAACTATGCTTTTCAATGCAAATATATATGTATATTTGCATTGAAAAGCATAGTTTCTATGTTTCCAGACTTTTGACTCACCCTTTACATAGTATAAATGTTTAAGGTTCTTAAGCAACTTATTATTTATAAGTAATTATAAATGTAAAATAAATAATAAAATTACAAGTATAACAATTAAGGCGATAGTGCATAAGTTGGCTGTAAATTATTCTTGAAAAAATACTTGGCCGTAAATTATAAATAG
The DNA here is from genome assembly GCA_023014485.1 of Bathynomus jamesi. Taxonomy (NCBI): domain Eukaryota; kingdom Metazoa; phylum Arthropoda; class Malacostraca; order Isopoda; family Cirolanidae; genus Bathynomus; species Bathynomus jamesi. The sequence goes on along the minus strand of JAJOZX010006510.1, from coordinate 70,068 downwards.
ATAAAGTAAAATGATGCACTTAATGCAAAACCACACAATATTTGATAATGTCGTGTTTTACGTTCGTAAACTCAAAAAATCGTCTATCGAAGTGTCTATTGTTTCAATGACCTAATGAAATAATTTTGGCAACCCTGGTGTTATGAAAAGAATTTGATAGTTTGGTTAGGTCAATTGAATGTCCGGTTAGGTTAATTGAATGTCCGGTTAGGTTAATTGAATGCCCAGTTAGGTCAACTGTATGCCCTTGACAATTGGTTGGGTTAAGTCATGATATTTTTGTTTAAACTAACAAAAATATCACGACTTAACCTAACCAATCATCAAGGGCGTATAGTTGACCTAACCGGGAATTCAATTGGTTAGGTCAACAACTTGCCCAAAAAGTACTAAATTAAAACAACTGCAAACTGATTTACCCTGTTTGATAGTTGTTCGTTGTTTTTCTGCTTCAATAAAGGATTTTGTTAATTTTTTGAGTTTACGAACGTAAAACACGACATTACCCAATATTTGGTGATTTCATACCCCTGTAGTGATCTAAAATTTTCTAAGCAGTGCTTAGAGGCTAGAAATAAAGCAAATAAAATGTTAGGTATTATTAAGAGGATTTTTTTTTTTTTTCCGAAAGCTGTCACAAACAAACAAGAAATTGGTGTTAACTAATTTACAGCCAAGTATTTTTTGAAGAATGATTTACGGCCAACTTATGCACTATCGCCTCAATTAAAAATGTTAAATACATTACTGCATTTAAAATTAATCGTCAAATGAACTTTCTTTGGAATATGAAAATTAAAATACAGCTTATATAAATTAATTTCACAACTCTCATAACGGGAAAGGTTTCCAATATGCAGATGACACCTTTCTGATATACTAAAATAGCGCGCTCGCATCCTTTAATGATTTTTTTTTATTCAGGAAGGAAAAGGCAAGGGCGAACGCCCGCAAAAATAGACTAAAATTTTGAGAGGGACACTTTGTGAAGGGTGGAATCATCGGCATAGGAGAGGATAAGACAGGAAGACTTAAAAGATCATTCATAAATAAAAGAAAGAGAGTGGATGACAGGACAGAGCCCTGAGGAACACTACTATTAATAGTAAATAGAGACATCGCAATCGTATGTTACTGGTTGAGAGCCAATAAATTATCTTTAAATAAAATTTAAAAACTTCCTGCTAATCACAAAAAACAAATTAATACCAGACTTCAGTATTATCGTCGACTTGCATATTATATCGCGTGTCACTGAAAGGAAATTATTAGGAGTTGTGCTTGATGACAAACTATCCTTTGAAATCATAAATTATCAAAATTCTCGTTTATATTAACAAAATTACATTCCCTTCCCACAAATACACTATATTTTTTTCTAGTCTATCCACATCTCACAAACAACATTACTGTGTATGCGTAAACCAGAAGAGAATAATTAGAAAAGTAAATAAAAGTGATTATTATATAGCTCATACATCAGAAATCGTTAAGCAACTGCGTGTATTAAAATTTAGACATATTTGACGTGCCGATGTGCTCCCTAATGTTCAGTGTTACAAAACAATTTGTCCTGAGTGGCGGGCCCAGGGGCGGCTCGTCGGTAGGCACTGCGGAACTGCAGCACCCCCATGATCTTATGATCTTTATATTTAAATATTTAAAATAGCCTCTCTGATTGTTTTTTTCAATGAACTTTGAGTTTTTAAATCAGATTATATCCTTTTTTCCTTAAACTATTTCAATGCCGAACGAATGAATCACGAAAGTAACTTCAGCCTTCCCGTGGAACTGCGTACTTAACAGTTCCAGATTTTTGTTCGAAACGCTTGAAACCTCGGTGGCGGACGTACGAAGAGCGAGTCAGAATCGCGGGTTTAAGAGGATCCAAAGCACTGTGGACAGAGCAGTGCCGATTTGTTTGTTTGACGTGGTAGTTGTGTTGCTGTATCGTTTGCTAATTCGAAATTTAATTTCCGAATTGCATTTATCAATGATTCGTTACCATTTATTTTTTGTCATGAGATTGAAGTTAATTATATAATAATTTGATTATTTACAATATATAGCTTTCATTTCTTAGAATATTTTTACGCTCAGAATAAAAACAGAAGAATGGAATTTGTTTATAAATAAAATTTTTGGCAAATTCGAAATTACCCGTTAAGCGTAAGTACCCTATAATTGATTTTATGATACTATTTTACTTATTTTTATGACTGAGTAGTGAGTAGTTATCTATTTATCTATTCGACTTTCTCTCTCATATATATATATATATATATATATATATATATATATATATATATATATATATAATCGACACAATTGTTCGCAATTTCTGAGGCAGCACCCCCATAACTGAAAGTCACGAGCCGCCACTGGGACTCCTGACTGTATTAATCGAGAATATAATGGACAATCAGATACGTCACGAACATCAAACAAGGTCTACGGAGAGTGAATATGTTTGAGAGGCAAAATATACTCTTCAATGCACTAGAAATTCTTAATTATTTATCAGTGAAATTATGGAGCAACCTATCAAATGAATTAAAATCACTGAATGCTCGGGCCTTTTCCAAAATTTGGACTGTTTCTTATTTTTTTGAAAATAAGATATTTAATGTAGATTTTTACGCTGATTTATTTAAAATATGTAAGTCTTTTTTTGGAGAAATTATTATTTTAAAAGTTACACGGTGTTCTAGTTTATATATATATGGTAAAACTGATGAGTGGGTAGTTGGGAGGTAACGAAAATGGTTCACTGAGTAGGTAGGTAGTTAATCTAACAATTATTAAATTCCTTTTATGTCAATAACTGGGTGGATGAAACCAATTGGTTGCTCACCAGAGTTATTCTCCACACTAGTATTTATATACTGTGTGGGAGGAGCGTGCTCGGTAATGGAGATACATTACCGCTCAACCAACCGAGGAATAAACCAAGACAACGCTGGTGCAAGAAGCCCCGCGAAGAGGAGAACAAAGGGGGAACGAAAACGAAGAACGGGGCGAGAGGACGTACCAGCAAAGTACGCTCTCGACAATTACACAACCGGAGAAGGGAGAGACTCCAATAACTAAAAGTAAGTGACTAATTGAGTTTTTAGCCCATCAATTTAATCACATTAAATTAAGCTGGGTCAGACAAGTTAGGCCTACATTGTGGCCTAAGACCCAGCATCAACTCATAGCTTAACAAAGGTGAAGGTAGATTGCCCTAACCTAATCTTGTGAGGAATCCTACTGTGGACCTCAATTTATCTGCCCGCTCTGGACCATTTCCGGAATCTCTAGGCTGACCCCTCTAGGCTAGACTTGATCTACTCTATAGTTAGACTGGAGATATAAGGGGTGGGTTAATTGTGGACCAATTCAGACAGAGCATTTTTCGCATTGGTGGTCCGTGTGTGGGGAATTACAAACCTTAACCTTACTTAACAAAAATTGCAGAATTAGGCTAAATGGTCTAGCCTAAGCCTAAGCCTAAGCTAATCAAGCCTAATTAGGTCTACAACCTAGGGCCTAACTAGGAAACATTTACATTAAGGAGTCTCATTCTCTTATAAGCTTAGACCGAGTGACATAAGAACTTGGGGGGGATTAAACCAAATTTAAACTCGACTGTTTTGTCTGTGCTCTCTCTTCTCTGGTAATTTCTTCTTGTCCTCTATTTCATTACGATCCCCAGTTAAACAATTTTGACTTAGACATGGACAGTGCGGAATTGAAAAAGTTAAAAAAGAAAAGGGGGGCAAAGTTGGGAGCTGTTACAAAGGCTGTGAACACTTTTAACAATATTACACAACCAGGTAAGGAAAATTTAGAGAGTGTAATTATTAAATTGGAAATTAAAAAGAAGGAAATAATAGCCATTAATGAGAGTATTTCAGAGTTAGTTGAATCCGAAATGGCTGAAGAACAATTGATAGACCTTTACGCTGATGATGATGATCAGGTAATCTCAGTTGAACAGCAAATAAGGAGACTACGGTCTCGTTTGACTGACTTAACACCAAAAAAACCTAATTCTGATTTTAATCAAAGTAGGGCTAACCTTCAACAAAATTTAAGTGGCATGCTAAATCCTGAGTCACAAGAATTGAGGGCTCAGTTACCCATTTTGCTAGTACCAACATTTGAAGGGGACACGGTACAATTCCCATCTTTCATTGATAAATTTGAGAATTTAATAGGTAATAAACCTTATATTTCAACTGTTGAAAAGTTTAGTTACTTAACTAGTTCCCTTAAAGGCCCAGCCTATAACCTAATAGCCTATTTACCAGCCGTAGGGGATTCATATGAAGTAGCTATTGATCTTTTAAAACGTAATTACATTAATAAAGATGAGATTGTATATGAATTATCTCAACAAATTTTTGAATTTGCACCCATAAAAGATAACCATAGAGATATGGAAATTTTTTATACAAAATTAGAAGCTATTATAGGACAACTGGTTAGCAATGAGATAGATATTAAAGTTTCATCTTGGATTATACAAAGCATAGTACTTAGGTGCCTTCCTTCGAGGGTTAAAGATATTTTAATTCTAAAGACGGGAGAAAATTATCCTAATTTAGAACAAATAAGAAAACACTTCCCCAATATCCTAACTAATTACAAATTGAGAGATTTTCCAACACATAAGACCCAGACTATGGATAAACCAAAGACTGTTCCCAGAGACCAACTAGCTACAGCCAAACAGACAAAACTTGATACTGTAGAATCAAATGTGACCAACTATAATACACGAACACCTACATTACAGAACTTTAATGTAACTGCTGCCTCAACTTACACACCATATTGCAAATTTTGTGCAAGTAATGAACACAGTAGTACTGGGTGTGACAAATATTCAGACTTTAACCAAAGGGCTAAAAGATGTGAACAGTTGAACCTGTGTAAAAAGTGTACTGGCCAGGGACATTATAAGAAAGACTGTAAATCTAGGTTAAGATTCAAGTGTAAGTTTTGTAAAAGTTTACGACATGTCTCCTCAATGTGTGATTCACCAAAGTGTCCAAACAATAGTACTCAAACTCAAAAGATACCTCCCCCAAACAAAGGTAATCAAGAAAATGCCACTTTCATGGGACATTCTGCTTGTTCAAACAATGTAACAAGAAACACTGAGATTCTTTTACCAACTATTACTTTGGACTTAGTGAATAGTGAGGGTAGTACCACTCCAGTGAGATGTTATAGACTGTTGTTCTCAACAAACATTTGTTTCAAAAAATGTAGTTAATAAATTGGGTTTGACACCAAACCCGAATGAACAAAACCTCAATATTGCATCCTTTGTTAAGGATAACTCGGACAAAAATAGCTATAAGACAATTGACCTGGAACTACATTTAGAAAGTAAATTCAAGAAAATTGAAGCAGTTATTATTTCTAAAGTAGGACAAAACAAACTGGTTATACCCAAACTAGGACAAACCATAAATCATTTGGGAAAACACTACAAAATAGCTGATAGACATATCACTAACAACACAGTAGCTAACATTGAAATGCTAATAGGGGCAGATTATATTAATCTTATTCATAAGGGCATAGTAGAGATAGGTAATGGTATAGCTATTCAGACTCCATCAGGGATAGCCCCTTTGGGTGACCTATCAGAATACAACCTAGACCTAAACCAAAACAGTTCATGACCAACAAATACTATGTGCCTCAACTCAGTCCTACATAACACCTGTAAGAATAGCAACACTTTGAATAATATTATCTCAACTGAGAACATTAATTCATCATTATCAAATGAAACTTTGGATGAGGCAATTCAAACTTTATGGTTGCTTGAATCTGTGGGTATACATGACACAAATCAAACTTCAGAAGATCAGTTAATGGTAGAAAGATTTGAAGACACCATTCAGTGTAAAGACAATAGTTATTTTATTGAGTTACCTTGGAAAATAAATTGTCCAACTTTAAGAGACAATCTCAAAGTAGCTAAAGGACATTTATATAAAGTAATGAAAAAACTCAAACAAGATAATAATGTAAAAATATATAATAATGTCTTCAAAGAACAGCTACAGAAAGGCTTCATTGAAGAAGTAACAAATAACCCTTTTAAAAAAGATGGTTGTCATTATTTAACCCACAGGGGGGTTTATCGACAAGATGCCCCAACAACAAAACTCAGAGTAGTATATAACTGTAGCCTCAAAGACAGTGATAAACACAGTTTGAATGATTGCTTGATTGAGGGTCCTAATCTCATTTCTGACCTTGTGAAGATCTTACTGAGGTTCAGGTTAGACAAATATGCTGTACAAAGTGACATTTCAAAGGCATTTTTGAGAATAAATCTTAAAAATGAATATGATAAGAACCAACTAAGGTTCTTATGGTTCAAGGATCCATTTGATTTGAATAAAGGGTTCATAACCTATAGATTTAATGTTGTGTTGTTTGGAGCCAATTGCTCACCTAGCCTATTAGCATTGACAATTAGACATCATTTAAACCAGTTTAATAACTCATTAACATTGAACTTCCTTAAGGAACATTTTTACGTAGACAATCTAATAGGCTCAACGACAACAAAATCTGAATTATCTGAAGTCTACGAACACTCTCAAAACATTATGCAACAAGGTAACTTTGAACTTAGAGAGTGGATTTCAAATGATGAGGATTTAAACAAAAAGATTTTAAAGGATAATAATGGTCTTACTGAGCCATCAGACAGAGTTAAAACTTTAGGTATGAACTGGTATTTGGATGCAACTTCTAACAGTCATGATTCAATCTGTACTAAAGGTTTTAAACTTGATGAGGAAGCAAATACTAAAAGACAAATATTATCAGAGGCTTCCAAAATTTTTGATCCTATGGGTCTATTCCTGCCTTCAACAATAAAATCAAAGATTCTCCTCCAAGAAATTTGGAGGACAAATGTTGGGTGGGATGATCCAATAACAAATGAAAATCAAAAATCTTGGAAGAAGTTAGCTACTGATTTAACAAAAGTGCAGAACATTAAAATTCAAAGGTGCTGTGGGTTTAGGGATAAGCCCCAGAGACTTCATGTGTTTGCTGATGCAAGCACACAAGCTTATGGGTGCTGTGCGTATCTTGTAAGCCCTACAGAAAGTCATCTAATTTATGCAAAAGGGAAAGTTGCACCTCTCAAACCTACCCGAACCATACCTCAATTGGAACTATTGGCTGCTACATTAGCCATTAAAACCATTTCATTGCTTAAGGATGCTTACTATGATGTGTTTTTAACTCAGATCCACATCTGGCTTGACAGTCAGATTTGTCTTGCCTGGATACGGAATGATAGCATTAATAGTAAGAATATCTTTGTAAGAAATAGGCTAAAAGAAATAGCTGACGCTAATGAAAGCCTACAAGTAAACTTTCACTATGTTCCAACTAAACAAAATCCAGCAGACTTTCTGACCAGAGGTTTATCCTACAAGTTGTTGAAGTCAAACAAAACTTGGTTTATGGGACCTAAGTGGCTCTGTAATACAGACCAATGGCCTGTGGAACAAGTTAACTTGACATTAAATTTAATCTTTTCAAATGAAAAGGTTGAACCAATCACTAATTATGAACAGTACTCTGATTTCAACAAACTTGTCAGGGTGACAGCCTACTGTTTGAGGTTTGCTCATAACTGTTTAGCTACAATTAACAAACAGCTAAATAAAAACAATCATAATTATACAGAAGTTGCAACCCAATACTGGATAGGCCAAGCACAACAAAAAGAGTACAATAAAGAGTTAGAATTCTTAACTAATGGGAAACAAAAAAAGAACCTGTACCATCAGTAGTTGTGGATCTAAACTTGTTCAGAGATGAGGAAGGCCTTCTAAGGTGTAAAGGGAGATTAGACAAATCAAAACTGTCATACAAAAGCAAAAATCCAATCCTTTTACCTAGATTTAGCTATTTGACAACATTAATCATCAGAAAAACACACAATGATGTATATCATATGGGGGTACCACAGACACTAACTACATTAAGAAAAACTTATTGGATACCCAAGGGAAGGATCACTGTTAAAACAGTCCTGAGTGAGTGTGTCACATGTAGGCGTATTCATGCTAGGCCCTATAGGAAACCAAATCCTCCTGCTTTGCCAGAGGAGAGAGTTACTCTCAACAGACCCTTTGAGACTGTAGGCATTGACTATACAGGAGCATTGACTGTAGGGGTGGGTGACACTGAACAAAAAATGTACATTGTACTGTTACATGTGCTGCCTCACGAGCTGTTTATTTGGATGTTGTGGAGGACCTTACAGCAGAATCTTTTGTTGCTGTCTTTAAGAGATTCTGTGCACGACATTCAGTACCAAAGACAGTTTGGACTGACAATGCTACATATTTCAAAGCTGGTGAACAAGTCATCCACGACTTGTTAAGCAATGAAATCACACAATTATATATACAAAATACAAACATAAAGTGGAAGTATATTCCGGTTGCCTCTGCTTGGTATGGTTCTATCTGGGAGAGGAATATACAAACAGTAAAGAATTGCTTGAAGAAAGCAATTGGCAAAAAACAGATACACTTATTTGGGTTACTCACTCTCCTGGCTGAGATTGAGAACATCATTAACAATAGACCACTCACTTATGTGAGTGACAACATTAATGACCCAGAACCATTAACTCCAAATCATTTGATTCGGGGAGAACAAGTTAGTCTCCTGCCGGACTACAATATAGACTCTTCAGAAGACCCAAACTGGACTCAACGACATGATGAGCTCCAGACTAAGTTACAACACTTAACTAGAGTTAAAGCTCATTTTATTAAACAGTGGAAAACTGAGTACTTGATGGGTCTAAGGGAGAGACATAAACAAATGACTAAGAAGGATTGGTCTGACACAATTAAGGTAGGGGACCTTGTTCTCATACATGACAGTACTCCAAGACAATACTGGCCTCTGGCTAGAGTTTTAGAACTCAGACCAGGGGCAGACGGGGTAACAAGAGTGGTCAAATTAAGGACTTCAACGGGTGACACAACAAGAGACATTTCTCTTTTGTACCCTTTAGAGTCTGGACCCAAAACAATGGACTTTGGAGAACCTTCTCCACTGGCAGTAACAACTGGAGACACTGAACTTCCAGTAACTATTCCTTTGACAGTAGGAGTGGTAACGCATCCTACTACAACATTGACAGACACAAGACCTCAGCGACAAACAGCATTAAAGGCGCGACTATTTTACAACAAAAAATAGATGCTGGGGAATTGTAATTTTATCTTCTAACTTTCATTTTTCTTTTCTTATGGTAAAGACCATAGACAGTTTCATCCTATGGATGTATATTTTCTCTTCTAATTAAATGCTACACCTTCTCCATGAGAAGGTGAGGATAGGCACTGTTAATCAGATTAACAGGCATTTACAGTTAAATAGTTAGCTAGTCTACACTCAGACAAAAATTGGTGACAATGACACCAAAATTTTTATCTCCCGGGGCCCCCAGTATATGGAAAACTGATGAGTGGGTAGTTGGGAGGTAACGAAAATGGTTCACTGAGTAGGTAGGTAGTTAATCTAACAATTATTAATTCCTTTTATGTCAATAACTGGGTGGATGAAACCAATTGGTTGCTCACCAGAGTTATTCTCCACACTAGTATTTATATACTGTGTGGGAGGAGCGTGCTCGGTAATGGAGATACATTACCGCTCAACCAACCGAGGAATAAACCAAGACAACGCTGGTGCAAGAAGCCCCGCGAAGAGGAGAACAAAGGGGGAACGAAAACGAAGAACGGGGCGAGAGGACGTACCAGCAAAGTACGCTCTCGACAATTACACAACCGGAGAAGGGAGAGACTCCAATAACTAAAATTAAGTGACTAATTGAGTTTTTAGCCCATCAATTTAATCACATTAAATTAAGCTGGGTCAGACAAGTTAGGCCTACATTGTGGCCTAAGACCCAGCATCAACTCATAGCTTAACAAAGGTGAAGGTAGATTGCCCTAACCTAATCTTGTGAGGAATCCTACTGTGGACCTCAATTTATCTGCCCGCTCTGGACCATTTCCGGAATCTCTAGTCTGACCCCTCTAGGCTAGACTTGATCTACTCTATAGTTAGACTGGAGATATAAGGGGTGGGTTAATTGTGGACCAATTCAGACAGAGCATTTTTCGCATATATATATAAATAATATTTTTTGGTACCCGCACGAAGGATAGAAAAAAAATAACTGAATGCCCAGTTAGGTCAACTGAATACCCGGTTAGGTTCATTGAATGCCCGGTTAGGTCAACTGTACGCCCTTGACGATTGGTTAGGTTTAGTCGTGATATTTTCGTTAAAACTAACGAAAATATCACGACTAAACCTAACCAATCGTCAAGGGCGTACAGTTGACCTAACCGGGCATTCAATGAACCTAACCAGGTATTCAGTTGACCTAACCAGGCATTCAATTAACCTAACCGGGCATTCAGTTATTTTTTCTACCCTTCGTGCGGGTAGCCAAAATATATAATACGTAAACCAGAACACCGTGTAACTTTTAAAATAATAATTTCTCCAAAACATGACTTACATTTTTCAAATCAGCGTAAAAATCTACATTAAATATCTTATTTTCAAAAAAATCGGAAACAGTCCAAATTTCGGAAAAGGCCCGAATGCTCTCATCTTTTATAAAGCAATTAGAACTTAACAAATTCCAAAGTTCTTACATTATAAGACCTTAAACCAAGTATAACATAAAGTTATTAAAACTAGTGGATGTGTAGTGTAAAACAATATTTATTTACTCACTATTTATTTCAGAAGTTAATACTTCGGTCTATTTTTTAGTTTTAATTTATTATTATTATTATTATTATTATTATCACTGGAAAATACTGTAACTAAGTTGAAGGTTCAACACTTTAGACGACCTTGAACAGGAGTGAAAGAAAGTGAAATTAAGATTGCTTTTCCACTTTGTGTGACCATGAATTACTGTAAAACAGTTCCTAAGAAAAACAAATAACAGTTTGAGCAAAGGGGTAGAAATAACAGATTGGTCATCCCTGGTGGTCCCATTTTGGGTCCTTTACGAAAGTAAAGTGAAAAACTGGCCACAACCCAAATTAAATGGGTTAATTTTAACTTTTAACTCTGCGCTAAAATGTGGTATCAATAACCACTCTAAATTCGTCTAAATGTCGAGGTTCAAGTGAAAGTTGCGCAGTCATTGTCACAAAAAGACAAACATCCGACCCACATTTTTTATTGCAGGTTCTTCCAGTACTAGATCAATGACAGATATCAGGACGCATGATTCTGTTACCAGATAGCAAGGATCCAGTGGGTCGACGATGGTATTCGATATATCCCAAATGCCAACGTCGGACCAACGGATGCTTGCTATAGAGACTGAGAGTCCAGTGTTGTAATGGGGGGAAGGATACGAGGCTATACGGCGTATCCCCACCTTAAAATTTCAGGCAGGCCGTATAGCTAAGAGGAGAACCCTGGCCATATGCAGGTATACAGCGTATGGGGGGGGGGGCTCGTTTTTACTGAAATTAACGATAAAATATCTACTTAAATTCACTTTGCATCTATTTACCAGCAAAATTTCAAGAATGGCTTCTTGATAGTTCGGAATTATATGTAAAAGTACTAGTCTCATTAAACTCCTGCATTTTGATAGTACAGGTAAATACAGATTTATTAGTTTCGTGAATTTTGTATGAACGCCATCAGGACCAGATATGAGAACGTGAATTGCAGGATAACCAGAGTCCTCCTGAAAGGAGGCCTGATTCTCCTGAAAATGATTCAAATAGCCCACCAAAGCAGGTTGCACCTATTTCTACTACATCAACCCCACTCCGCAGATCGACTAGGGTTTCCCAACCCCATGACGGACTCAACTTGTAGTGGAGGAGTGAGGTGACGTGTGTGTGTGTATATATATATATATATATATATATATATATATATATATATATATATATATATATATATATCCCCTAGGTGGGGTCTGTATCGAAGGAGTGACATTTCAAAGGAGTGACATAACAAAGGAGTGACATAAATACCGTAACGAAGGAGTGACATAACAAAGGAGTGACAAATCGGAGATAAAATTCAAAGGAGTATAATTATTAAAATTTTATTTAAAAAAACAAAATTTGTTAGAATTGTTAGAATTGTTATCTCCGAATTGTCACTCCTTTGTTATGTCACTCTTTTGAATTTTATCTCCGATTTGTCACTCCTTTGTTATGTCACTCCTTCGTTATGTCACTCCTTTGAATAGGACCGCCTAGGTGGCCTAGTTGTTAAGACGCTGGGCTGCTGATGGGGCGTGGTTCGGATTCCACGTTAAACTGTAGGTCTAAGGTGGAGTGAAAAGCTTGACCTTCGTCAGAATGAACAATTCGGGCGGAAGCTAACCAAAGGTTAAACCAAAGGTTATATATATATATAATCTTACCTTACCTTACAACCTTACAAAGGTTCCGCGCGATGATTCCTCATTTCGCGAAGGTCAAGCTTGTCGCCCCTCCTCTCGAGTTGGCCTGGTGAAGTAGTGAGTTGGTTTCTTGTGCTCTCCACCTCACATAGCCAGGTACGCCCGGCTCATCGGGGATTGTTCTGAGCCAGGCGTCTAGTCTTCTTTTGAAGATTTCCACTGCAACTCCCTTCGTGTTTCTTAGGTCTTTGGGCAACTGATTAAACAGTTTTGGTCCTCTCACTACAAAACTATTTTCTTTCAGGGTTAAGGATGTTCCCTGTCTCGCCTTCAATTTGGGAATACGACACAGTCTACCGTTTCTACTTTCCACCGTTGTTTGGGGAGTTATGGGATTCAGAGTAAGATTAGGGACTAGTTTCTCCATTATTTTCCAAGTGTAAATAATGGTGTATCTCTCTCTTCTCCTTTCCAGTGAATATAGGTCTAGTTCGCGTAACCTTTCCCAGTAATTAGTTTCTTTGCACCCTTGATCTTGGCTGTGAAGCTCTCTGATCCCTTCCAGCTGTCTAATGTCTTTCTTTTTTATAGGGGATGTTAGGACCGAGGCAGTATTCCAATTTGGGTATGATCAGGGTTTCAGTAGAGGAATCATTACATTCCTATCCCTTCGTTTAAAGGTTCTCAATATCTGACCCGTTATTCTCTTTGCTCTGTTTACTGCTATCTTATTTGTGTTTCAAATTTCGCATCATCTGTCATTACAACCCCTAAATCTTTTGCTCTGGAATTTCTCTGAATTTCCTGTCCATTTGGGTATAATATTCATGGATTTTAGGTCTTCTCTTTTTCCGTACCGTAATAGCTGAAATTTCTCGGTGTTAAACTTCATATTGTTGTCTTCCGTCCACTTGTAGATTCTGTTTTGTCGGTTTGTAGAGATATATCTTCTGGGCTTTCTTATTTTTTCTACTGATCTTTGTGTCATCCGCAAAGGATGTTACGTGCTGTCTCTGGTAACGTCCTCATCTATGTCAGTTAGCATGATTTGAAGAGTAGTGGAGCTAATACTGTTCCTTGTGGTACTGAGCTGAGGACCTCTGATTCTGATGAAGATACTCCTTGTACTGTAACGACTTGCCGCCGCTCACTAAGAAATTATATATCCTTTTCCCTACTTTTCCTGTTATTCCCATATATTTCAGTTTATGTATTATGATTCCATGGTCACACTTGTCGAACGCTTTAGCAAAGTCGTATAGCGTGTTTATAGTACATCATAGTTTTCATTACTTTCAAGTGAATCAATAATGTTGTGTGTTGTAGTGTTCCATTAGTTGTGATAGGCATGATCTGCCTGACCGAAACCCATGTTGGTTATCACTGAATTTTTTCTGAGTTTCCAAAAAGTCATAGATTTTCTGTCTAACTATTCTTTCAAATATTTTAGTGAGATGAGATGTAAGCGACACTGGCCTATAGTTTTTGGCCTCGGATCGATCTCCTTTATATATTGGGACTATGTTCGCGCTCTTCAGGATGCCCGGTACTTCTCCCGTGTCTAGTGATCGTCTCCATATCCAGTATAGGGGCTCGGCGATTGCATTCTTGCAGTTTTTGATCAGTGTGGCATTCCATTTATCCGGTCCTTCCGCTGAGTGTGTTTTTAGTTTCCATATGGCTTGTGTAACATCATCCGTCGTGAAGTCGAAATCCGTTATACTTTCCCCTTGTAATTCTTCTTCAAAGAACGCGTTTCTATCGCATATCAATTTGTCAGTTTTTGGGATACTGAAAGATGATTCGTACTGAGCTCTTAATATTTCAGATACTTCTGTTAGATCATCAGATAAAGCACTGTTTTTTAAAGGTCCGATAGTCGCATGGTTTTTCGACTTTCTTTTTGCAAAATTATAGAAGCACTTTGAGTTAGCCTTTATCGCTTCTGTAGCGTCGTCGTCTTCTTTTTCTGTATGCTTCTCGATTAGTTCCTGTATGATGTCATCGATACTTTGCAGTTTATCATTTAATATTTTTCTGATGTTGTTATCTTTACAGTTACTTAATTTTGCAGTCACTCTTTTTCTCTTTCGAAACAATGACCTCTTTTGTTTCTCTAACCTGCTTCTCTTTCCTTTTTGTTGTTTTTGAGACATGTTTTTCCACAATTTCTAACGTCTTCTCCTCTAACATCATTAGCATCTCCTCCGTTGTCTTGGCCTCGAAAATGGTTTTCCAATCTATAACTTCCATGCTGGATGTAACATCTTCCCAGTTTATAGCTTTGGAGTGAAAGTTAAAAATTTCGAATTTGCTTCTTTCTGTTGTGCGTGTTCTTTCCTTTCCTGTTGCCTTTATATTAGTTGTTATTTCAATGATGTTGTGGTCGGTATTATAGTTGGGAATATTTCTACATTATCAATTAGATTACTGTTGTTTGTGAATACCAAATCTAGGCAGTTGCTTGTTCTTGTGTTTTCTGTTATTTCTTGCGTTAACATAAATTTATCAGCGAGAGCTAGTAGCATTTTTACCTGCTCCTTGTCTTCTCGTGTGCCCCCCTTGTCCTGGTGTATACATAGATTTTTTCCTCTCCTTTTATATTTCATGAATGGGAAATTAAAATCACCACAGAGAAAAATATTTGGGATTGGAGAGTGTAGATCTTTTACCCAGTTTCTTACCTCTGTAATGGAATCTGAAAATTTTGAGATTGGCGTGTTTGGGAGTCTGTACATTACAATTAGTACCACATTTAATTTTTCAACTTTTGCGGCTACACATTCTACGGAGCTGTTTGAGGTACTTATAGTTATTTCTGCCATATGCCTTTTGCGTGTTTAAATAGCACATCCTCCTTTACATCTCACTGTTCTGTCGGCTTGAAGGATGTTATAGTTGTCAATCTGTATTTCTTTTTTGTCAATACAGGACTCACAATTTTCACGGTTCGCCTGGCAGTCCTTTAGATGAGTTTCCGTGATGCATGCAAAGTCTGCTCCGGCTTCTTGCATGAGTCCTTTCAGGCATAAAACTTTGTTCGGGGAATGGTTTGATTTAAGGCTCTAAATGTTGGCTAGGATTATTTTTATTTTTTCTCTTTCGTTTTCGCATACAGGTGGTTCCGATTTGTTTTCCAATGGGGTGCCGGTTTCGTTGCCTTGTGGTCCTCCGAGAATTTACCTCTTTTTATCTTTGTCGGTACCTGTTGTCCCGATAACGCATGAAGTGCCTTGTGCGTGCCTTCTGTCCGGCTCTCGGATTCCTATATTTGTCAACTGGTTTTGTAATTGCTGGATAGTATTTAGCACTGGATTGTGTTGGCTGCGTCTAAAAAATTGGCACTCTTCTTTGCGTTCCTTTGAGGGTGGTGGTAACGGCATTTTTTTCCGTATTTGCAACTCCCATATCTTGCATAGGTGTTGCAGACCGTAAGATGGTGGGACTTGCATTTCTTATCAAATTTGCAGTATCCACTTGTGTAATGCGTGTTGCATAATGTGGGATGTGCATATATGCATTGCCCATCCCGATATCTGCAGTTCCCTTTCGCGTTGTATTTACATACGATATTTTCTACGCTTCTACTTCTTGTTTTCTTATTATTATCAAAGTTCTTAATTTTGGTATTATCATTATTTTTCTTTGGCTGTTTATTTTCTACGTTTTTAGTTATTATCTTGTTATCATTCCGCTCGTTGGATAATTTGACTACTTCGCAACTTTTACTTATTTCTTTTCTTTCATCTATGTCTTCCTTCCGTATTATATTGTTTATATTGTTATTCGTTATTAAATTGTTGTTCGTTATTATGCTGTTATTCGTTATTTCGTCCTCTCTCTCATCCACCCGGTTTTTCATTGGGACATTTCCGGACCCTTGTGTCCCCATTATTTAATTCTTTTTTGTAACATTCGAGTCTGCTATCTCCATTTCTTTAAAGACCGCGAATGAATTTACCGTTTGTGTACATGCGCCACATAGAAATTTGATCCCCACGATGTGTTTCGCGTTCGAGACAAGAGTTAGTTCCCTATCATTCCAATTCATGCAGATGAAGTCATGTAGTCGTTGACAGAAGTCAGACCTAATCGCCGAGTTTTCCGTTGTTTCCAGATTACACAAATTACAGATTAAGTGAGAATTAGGACCCATATCCATGCTATTCCTTAATTAGCGTAAAAAGAAATACCCACACAAATTCTTTCTTTATTTATTTATTTTTATTTCTATTTCTTTCCTTTCGATGGTCGAGGGTTTTTCGAGAGTTTTCTGAACGTTGCGTTTTTTTACCTTTTTCCTGCCTTGTTTCAAGCTTTCTCCAATGCCAATCGTATTTCGTTTTGAATATATATATATATATATATATATATATAAATAGTCTAAAGACTGTAGGAAAAAGGAAAGGAAATAAATGGCAACAAAAAATATAAACACTAAGACGCGGCCTGTTCGGTTCATGGGGTGACTTACCTGTAACTTGTAAGCTACATACTGGTAAGCTGACTTACCTGTAATTTTGTATCTGCAGGAATCGTTGATTCTAAATGCTATTGATAAAATTGTCTAATCTAAGATGACTAGTTGGTGATTAGGTTGTCTAATTATGTTAGTTAGGAGTAATGTCTATAGCTTCTAAATTTGTAAAGTAGGACTGGGTTTGTCAGGGTTGGTGACACTGGTGTGAATGAGAGGCCCCGAAAGAAGATCTAAATCAAAGCACCTGTAAGTACCTTTTATGTCTAATTGCTAACCTAATAAGTAAGGGGGTCTAACATCCCACGCAGGCGCGTATTTACATATGGACCAACTGGGCCATGGCCCAGGGCGCCAATTTTAGGGGGCAGCAAAATTTTGAGGGCAGTAAAATTTTGGAGGAAAAGTCGTAACAAGAAAGGTAACAAGAAAGCACGTTTAGGTAGGGAAAAAATCCAAAATTTCTGGTATTTTTTTTAGCTAAAAAAATGGAGAAAAGTTAGTACCACTTTAAAAAAAAATCTCATTACGTTTGAACGAAATCGATTTCAAAGTTGGTCCTTGGCCTTAATATATTTTATTAATTTTAATAATATCTTTATTTTAAAGCTAATTATTTTTATTTTATTTCAGATTTATTGTTTACACTAATTATTTTGTTTAAGGTTTTCTCTATAAAATTGAATTTATATTTTTTCTATTTAGCAACTTTGAACTTTGAAACTGGACAACATTTAAAATTTAAAGACAAGATTGTGTTTATCTCAGTTTAGTACAGTAATGGTATTTATACAAGGAAAGAAGAAGGCAGTTTTTAAGACAATTTTGAATTTTTTATGTTAACTTAACTGCCTATAAATTATGTAGTTAGCTGTTAGAGACCTACTCAGCCTGGTTGAGCTATTTTTTTTAAATATATAATTATAATATATTTTATTGATTTTAATAATATATTTCTATTTTAAAATATATTATTTATATTTTTAATTAATTTCAGATGTATTTGTTTTTTCAGATGAGTGATGGGAGAAAAAGACTAAGCGGCTCTGAGTATAGGAAGAGAGCTCTGGAGAAAGCTGAAAAACAGAGATGTCATTGACAAAACTGCAGGGCCGGATTAACCATTAAGCAAAATAAGCCCGTGCTTAGGGCATCAAGGGAAGGGGGGCACCACAGAAATTTTCCATTGTCGGATTTACCATGGATTTATTATACTATTATAATCGCGGCTTATAGCCTATAATCTGTTGAAAACTGAATTATATATATTCATATATAGTAGTTATTTTTTTTCATTGTTTGAATTTGTAGTGAACAACAACCCTTTTGAGAGAATAAATATATTTCGTTGTAATCACACACTTTACGCTTTGCGTTATTATTTTGTTTATATCAAATCTTTGAGCGCCATATTAAAAATACATATAGATTAAATATTTTCGTGTGCTATAGGAAGTTATTCTGAACGTGTGATTTGTGCATATAATATTAAATATTATTTTACATAATCATTTGGTATTGTTTTACAGAAAGATTTAGGTTTATAGAATTGTAATATAAATTAATATTAAAATAAAAGAAACTTTAAACTCTCTATATTGCTGTTGTATCAAGTGATGTTTATCACGGCCATCATAATAATAAGATATACTGACCTAAGTTAATTAGCGTTGAAGAAGTTTATCTGTTGCTCTCTCTTCTTCTCTAGGGTAAGTCTATGAAGTGTACTTTATTTGTATATATAACAATATTTTATCATACACGTATCTTTATTTTATAATTTATTTATCTATTGTCATAACAGTATAAAAGAATTTAGATTGTAATAACCAGAGTGAATAATTTGTAATGTTATATAACATCAAACGTAGTTAGGACAATTTAGGCCCTAAGCAAATGTTCATATTTCCTATAATTAAATATTGTGTTTTAAATAAATAAATAAATGTAAATATAAAATGTGGCTCGTTAATAGTGAAATGTTAATATTGATATTTTTATAGATTGCGTATTATTAATTCTAATGTTAAGTATTTTTATTTTATAGGTTTCGGTTCCTTCTTTCGGTTCCTTCTTTTGGTTCCTTCTTTCGATTTGATTTGTATTCAACATTTCGAGTTGATATTTCGGTTGAGTTATATTTAATTGCCACTTATATTTAAATTGCCACTTTGGTTGTGTACGGTTCCCATTTTGTCTTTCTGAGAATAAAAGAACAAAGCCAAGATTGTGATATGTGTAACTGTGTTGATTGCCACATAATATAAAAATAAAATATTCTTTTTATTTCTGTATTTTACAGACCCCAAGAACCAAGATGAAACGTGTTCAGTTAAGTGGTGCACAAAAGCGAAAACTATCAAAAGAGAAACAAGAGAAGACTTTGGATTTAGAGTCCAAGACTGCAAAGCTGACTGATTTCTTCACACAAGTTCCACGACCACAACGTCAACATGATATACCGATTCTGAATCAAAACCAATCTCCGTCATCAGAAGTGGACACAAATACCACTTTGATCACTTCAAAATCAAAATATGATGACGTTGGAATCACCGAGGTGTCACAAGCAGGTTCATCTACCACATGTCTCACTACTGATCTCACTTTGCCTGTAAATTCTCTTGATACCTCTACTGCAAATGTTGATTCAAGTTGCTTTACAAGACATTCTGGGGTTGAAATAATTGCTGAAAATGAAAGTTTAGTGGACCATGGTGATGGTGGTGAAATGAATCAGTCTGCAGAAGATGAAGTAAATATAGCAAAAGAAGGGTTCAGTGACTGGCGAAATACTATTGTAATTGATCATCATAAAAAAAGCACTACTCACCGAGACTCTATGCTAACATACTTAACTCGCAGACAAGGTGCGGGGTTGGGACAACAGTTGGAAAAACAAATTCAGGAAGTGTGTGATTACTGGGAACATGTCTTGAGGCGTGTCATAGCTGTTATTTGTACGTTAGCTGAACGTGGCTTGTCTTTTCGAGGAACAGAAGAAAGATTTGGATCATTGCAGAATGGGAATTTTTTAGGGCTGTATGAGCTCATAAGCCGGTTTGATCCATTTTTAGCAGGTCACATTTTGAAATATGGAAATTCTGGCAAAGGAAATCCTTCTTACCTGTCCAAAACCACCTGTGAGGAACTCATTCAACTAATGGCTCAAAAGGTCCACGCACTCATTGTTGACGAAGTAAAATCTTCTGGTTATTTTAGTTTGTCAGTTGATTCAACACCAGATCTATCACATATCGATCAGTTAAGTGTTGTACTTAGGTACTTAAAAGATGGACAGCCTATTGAACGCTTTTTAACCTTTCTGAAAATGAAAAGCCATACTGGTGAGGAAATGGCAAATCAGGTGTTGCAGTACTTACGTGAAGTTTGTAAGCTAAACTTTTCAAAATGTAGGGGTCAATCTTACGACAACGCTGCCAACATGTCTGGGCGTTATAAGGGGATGCAGCAAAAATTTTTAGAAACAAACAAGTTTGCTATATATGTGCCCTGTGCAGCCCATTCACTAAATCTGGTAGGCCGAAGTGCTGTTGACTGCTGTCAAGAGGCGGTTAATTTCTTCTCTACAGTGCAGTTGCTCTATACCTTTTTTTTAGCCTCAACCAGCAGGTGGGAAATTCTTAAAGGTTGTATTGGAAATGAAAGTGTCTTAAAATCCCTCTCTGATACCAGATGGGAGGCACATGCTATGGCAACAGCAGCAATTTTGAAATCTTTCCTTAAAATTTTAGAAGCGTTAGAATGTATAGCTGAAGACCAGTCACAAAAGGGAGACACTAGAAGAGAAGCAAATAATATTGCAAATAAGATGCAAGAGCTAGAATTCGTTTTTATGTTGAATTTTTGGGATGAGATTTTGCAAAATTTTCATAGAGTAAGCAAAGTTCTACAGAATAAGGATGTGAACTTAAAAACATGTGCAGATCTGTATGGATCATTAGCTGACCAACTGTGCACTTCACGAGATGAATTTGAAAGATATGAAGCAGCTACAAAGGAAATGCTACCAGATGTTGATTACAAGGCAGCTCAAACTCGCAAACGTATCAGAAAGAAGGTACCCAATGACGGAGATGCACCAGAAGTATATCTGAATGCCAGAGATAAATTTCTTATCACCACCTTTTACACAATTGTTGACAAACTTGAAACTGAGATGAGAAGAAGAGGAGAGATATACAAAGAAATAGCAGAGAGATTTTCTTTTCTAAGTGATGTGCCACATAATGTCACCACTTCATCATCTACTGAAATTGAAAGGTATTCTCAAGGTTGTAAAAAGATGATTGATGCTTACCCAGAGGACTTGAACACTAATTTCTCTGCTGAGCTTCAGCAGTTTCACTCATATGTGTGCCATAAGTTCAGTGCAAAAAAAAATGTAAAAACAAGATTCAGTCATGCTGAATTTTATAAAATAATTGTAGAAGACAATATTGAGTGTGCCTTCCCAAATGTAGAAATTGCCTTTCGTATATTTTTAACATTAATGGTCACAAATTGCTCAGCTGAGCGTTCATTTTCTCAGTTGAAGTATATTAAAAATACCAACAGAACAACTATGCAACAAGGCAGGCTGGATGCCTTATCTCTACTAAGTATAGAAGCAGATGTGTTACGTAAGATTAGTTTTGAGGATCTGATCAAAGACTTTGCAATTAAAAAAAGTAGGAGAAAACTTTTCAAATATAAATAAAGTGGAAGTATACAAAAATAAACATTATTTTCCATCTTACTGTAAGTTTTGTTTCATTTCAAAAAATAAAATTTTATTTTATGGTTTATTTTTGTTTATATTTTGAATTACATATATATGGGGCACCAAAATCTTTTAAGTGCTTAGGGCCTCTAAAGGTCTTAATCCGGCCCTGCAAAACTGTGAAAATTGATACTTTCTTCAAGAAATCTGATATAAAGAGCAAAAATGTTGAAACAAATCCGAATATTCTTTTAAAAGAATTAGAATGTACTGTGTTAAAAAAAAGTGGTTAGAAATAACTGCATATATTTCCAAATAAAATATAAACAAAATAAATAAAAATAACAACCCTCGTTTCTAACCAACTAGTGAAGTTGGGTTTCCCTAATTAACAAAAAGAAGAAAGAAAAAAGTTTCTGGGACAAAGAAAAACGGAGCTTTGTCCATTCTTGAAAATTTTTCGACTGCGTGAAGCAGGCTAGTTTTGTAAAAAAGTAAAATTCTCGTGGTTCCCCAACTAACCGGGCAACTTAAAGTCAACCTTTAAACCTCACAACCTTTAAATCTTATCCTAAATAACCACTGCAATTAAACAAAAACCCTGTTTAACTAAATAGAGGCCTATCAGAACTAGGTATAAGTAAGTTAAAGAAAATAACTAAGGTAAGAGAAAAACTATGTGCCTAGAAGAAACTCGAACCGGGCTACAACTGCCCTAACTCAATAATTAAATGGCTGTTATAGCCCCTATTAAAACCTAAAGGCAATATAGCCCTAACTTAACTTGAGTAAAACCTTCAAAACCTTAAACCTTTAAAACCAAAAACTTAAGGGCAATCCAGCCCTAGCCTAACTTAACCTGCAAAACCTAGGTCTGGGAAATAGCCCCTACAAATAAATAACCTAGCAGTGTGTTAAATAACTTAAAACTTAACAAATAAAATTCAAACCTGGAAACTAAATGAAACTTATGGATTAGTTAGAAACAGAAAGGGTAACGTTCAACTGGCAACTTCATTTTTGGTAAGTCTAAATTAATTTTTATGAATTTAGCTTCACCATAGTTAGTAATCTGGCTGCTGACCAAATTTTAACCTGAAAACCACTGCAACCTACAGTGAAAAAGTCTGTAGCTATGTTGACAGTGTCTAAATAGGCCATTATTATTTCTATAATTACTGTGTCTATTTAAAGTAAACTTAACCTTAATATTACACCTAAATAAAAGTAATCTCTCAAGCTAAATAATAAATTCTAAATAATAAATTTTTCAATAACTGAGATTAGGAGTTTCCAAGAAGATCAAAATGTTAATGAAGGTCCTAGTAATTTCAGATTATCTAGTAGAGAAGTTCAAGAATCCTGCCTACCCTATATTAAGTCTTGTGATGTAGGTAACATCACACCTACCTCCACCAATACTTCCATTGGACACGACCCAGCATTATGGGAAGTTAATGATGCTACACGTCATTATGTGTCAGAGCATGGCATAAATTAGGACCTAGAAAACATGAACTTTTCTCAATCAAAGAGACGTTTTGGTGAACGATGCAGATATTTTTGTAAAACCTTATTTGAAACACAGCTTGTCAACGAAGAGAAGTTGAAGAGAACATATTTAATGTATTCGGAGAGCACAGACTCAATTTTCTGCATTCCATGTCAGTTATTTGGTGGAACTACTAAAATTGGTAAGGAAGGATTTGATGACTGGAAGCATGGCAGTGAAGCATTAACAAGCCATGAAAATTCCTCTGAACATAAGTCATGTGTGTTAGCTACGAAAATGAGACGTTCAACTCTCGGAAGAATTGACAGACAACTTTTCTATAAAATTAATGAGGAGAAGTAATGGAGGAATGTTTTACAACGAGTTGTTGCAGTGGTCCGGTCACTGGCATCTCATGGTTTACATTTTAGGGGCCACATTCAGAAATTTGGTTATGTCCACTGAGGTGACGTGTGTGTGTATATATATGTATATAGTCTAAAAGTCACTAAAGGGGAAATATCACTAAAGCTAAGCTGAATGGCAACAGCGAGGCATAAACGAACCAACGCGCCTGTTCGTATTGTTTTGGGCTAGCCTAGAGATGTTTTTTCCTATCTGACCTAATCGTTGGTGCTGAGTGTAATTAGGTGGTGTTTCTAAGGTGACAAATGCGGTAGGAAGTTGTCCGTACTTAAGTATAGTTAGGGGTAATGTCTATAGCTTCTAAAATGGTAATGTAAGAGAGAGTTAGGTAGGCTGTTTGTGGGACACAGGAATCTAATGGTAGGCTCCCAAAGGAATATATAATTTAACGCACCGGTAAGTGCCTTTGATTGTTTGCTAGAACCGAAGTAACCTAACTAGGGTGTCTACCCCACGCTATCACATTTGGCGACGAGGATGGGATTCAATTAAGCTCATGGGATTCAATTAAGCTCATGGGATTCGATTAAGCTCATTGGATTTAATTTAGCTCATTGGATTGAATTTGGCTCATTTGATTAAATTTTGTTCATTGGGTTAAATTTGGCTCATTGGTTTAATTTGGCTTATTGGGTTCAAGTGGTTGTTTGGAAAATTGGATGTAGCCTAGTGGGTCGTCCGATTTGGTTTGTTTGTGTGGGTAAGCTACCGTACTATAGCGTAGGTCCCGCCGGCCTAACTCTAAAACTAATTCCTACTCAGCCCTAACTCTAAAACTAATTCCTACTCAGCCCTAACTCTAATACTAATTCCTACTCAGCCCTAACTCTAATACAATTCACTATTCAGCCCTAACTGGGGAGTAACTAGATCAAATTTAAACCTAATCTAACCTACTTCACGTGATTTGGCCTAATTCGGTTTTGCTCTAGCATGTCGGTGATTGGCCATATAAGCCCCTACGAAGACTCTGGGGAGGACTTCGAAGCTTATGCCACTAGGGTGAGGTTGTTTTTCGAGGCAAATTCCATTCCTGATGCTAAGAAAGTACCTACCTTTTTAACTATAATAGGCCCTAAAACGTTTGGTTTAGTTATGGACCTAGTTTCTCCTAAAGCACCGGAAACTTGCACCTATAATGAATTGGTACGTTCATCTATGAACGTTTCAAATTTTATTCGAGGCAGACGGGAAATGAAAGCATTGCAGAGTTTGTTGCAGGAGTAAAAAGCCATAGCCGTACGTGTAAATTTGGGGACAAATTAGACAAAATGCTAAGAGATAGGTTTGTAATGGGTCTCAAAGAGGAGTCTACCCAGAGAGCCCTATTAGCCATACAGGACTTAACTTTTAGTCAGGCTGTAGAAATAGCTACGGCTAGAGAAGCAGCTGCTAAAGATGTTAGAGCTTTTGGAAATCACAGTAGTAAAGCCCAACACGTAAATAGCTTTAAATTTTCTAGGCCTGGCAGACCTAATGAGCCTACTAGACAGGCAAATAAAAGGTATGAGGCAAATACGACTAAGCCTACTAATTCTACTAAGCCTTCCAAGCCATGTACGGGGTGTGGAAAACACCATTGGAAGAAGGACTGCGCTTTTAAAGAAGCAGTTTGCCGAAACTGTAGTAAAATAGGCCACATAGCTAAAGTGTGTTTTTCAAAGAAAACGAAGGGTGAAAATTCTAATTTTAACATTTCTAGTGTAAATCCTCAAAGGGGAAATACTTCAAACATTGGAGTGGAGTACCTATTTTATGAGCAAAGTGGGAATGATACAGGCCCATATATTGTAGAGGTAGGCCTAAATGGAATTACAGTTCCTCTAGAACTAGATACAGGTGCTGCCCGAACTGTCATGTCCAAAACAGTTTTTGATAAAACTTTCAAAAATACACCTAAACTACATGCATCTAAAACTATATTAAAGAAATATGGGGACATACAAATACCTATTTGTGGAGAAGCATCCGTCACAGTTCAATTCAACCAGAAAACTTTGTCTCATCCCTTAACCCTTTTAGTGGTGGATGAGCAAGGGCCTACTCTACTAGGCCGTGATTGGAATGATGCTTTGAAAATGCCGATTGACAAAATCTTGCCAAAGGGTCAGGCAGATGTGCATACACTCTCATATCCGTCTGACATAGACTCATTGTTAAGGGAGTTTTCTTCTCCTTTTGGGCCTGAAGTAAGCAACCTAAAAGGCCATCAGGTCTGTATAGAAGTAGATCCTAATGTAACTCCGAAATTTTGTAAAGCTCGTTCAATTGCGCATGCACTGCGGGAGAAGGTAGATTTAGAAATTGACAGGCTGCTAAAAGATAAAATTATCGAACCAGTCACACACGCAAAGTGGGCTGCCCGAGTAGTTCCTGTACTAAAACCGGACAAGTCAGTGCGGTTATGTGGGGATTACCGTTTAACAGCAAATAGAGCCGTCCTTCTAGATTGCTATCCTATACCCAAGCCTGATGAATTATTTAGCTCTCTTGCTGGGGGTAAATATTTCACAAAACTCGATATGTCCCAAGCCTATGCTCAACTAAGTTTAGATGAAAACTCTAAAGAACTAACTATCATAAATACGCACCGAGGCCTATATAAGTACAATAGGCTATGCTATGGAATAGCATCGGCTCCGGCTATTTTTCAGAGGACGATGGACCAAGTTCTAGGTCACATTCCAGGGGTACTTTGCTTTCTAGATGATGTCCTCATTTCAGGTTCGTCTAAAAAAGAACACCTAACTAGATTAACCACGGTTCTAAAAAGACTCCGGGATGCCGGACTTAAGCTAAAGAGAGAAAAGTGTTCATGGGTCACTAACGAGGTTTCATATTTAGGGTTCCGTATAGATGCCTCAGGCATTCATCCAACGGTGGATAAACTAGAAGCGATAAAAAATGAACCACCTCCACAAAACATCACACAGTTACAAGCTTATTTAGGTCTCCTAAACTTTTATAGGAAATTTTTGCCTAATGCATCGACTTTCCTTGAACCCCTAAATAAGCTATTACGATCTGGGGAACAGTGGAGATGGGAGAAAACTCAAAAGGAAGCATTTGAGGCTTCCAAGGAGGTACTACTAAAGCCCACTCTCCTAGTGCATTATGATCCTAAACTTCCCCTCGTAGTTTCAGCAGACAGCAGTTCTTATGGAATTGGGGCAGTGTTATCTCACCACATTGATGGTGTAGATAGGCCTATCTGTTTTGCTTCTAGAACACGAACTGAGACTGAAAGACGATACGCACAGTTGGAACGTGAAGCATTGGCCTTAGTATTTGCAGTAAAAAAAATTCATTTCTATCTATGGGGTCATGAAATTAAACTAATTACTGACCATAAGCCTCTTTTAGGTTTATTTTCACCTAATAAAAATATCCCAGTTATGGCCTCAGGTAGGATTCAATGATGGGCACTGATTCTACAAGCCTATAAATTTGACTTAGTACATCGGTCAGGTAAACTTCTAGGTACGGCTGATGCGCTAAGTAGGTTGCCCTCAGAATATCCAAATGATTGTGTACCTATACCTACAGAATGGGTTCACTTGGTGGAGTTTTTGGAATCCACTCCAGTATCTGCGGAACAAATAGAGCAGTGGACAAAATTAGACCCTATTCTGTCTAGGGTCATCCATTTCTGCTCAGTTGGTTGGCCTACTAAGGTTGAGAGTGAATTACAGCCTTTTTATCAACGTCAGCCTGGCCTCTCGATTCAAAATGGCTGTCTCTTATGGGGCCACAGAGTGATAATTCCAAATGAAGGCAGGTCGAATTTAGTGAAAGAACTTCACGCTGAACACATGGGCGCAACAAAAATGAAAGAGCTGGCGAGAGCTTATTTCTGGTGGCCTGGTTTAGATGGAGAACTCGAATCATTGGTTCGTTCCTGTCAAAGCTGCCTAGAGAACAGAGATCTCCCAAGGAAAAGTCCACTTCATCCTTGGGAATGGCCTACTATACCATGGCATAGGATCCATGTTGACTATGCAGGTCCTATAAATAATATTTATTTCCTAGTCATTGTGGACGTCTAAGTGGGTGGAAATTTTTCCAACCACTTCCACGACTTCGGGTGTTACTATTCGCTTACTCTGTTCGGTTTTCGCTCGACGGGGGTTTACCCGTAGTCCTGGTTTCCGACAATGGTACTTGTTTTACCAGTGAGGAATTTCGTTCTTTCGTCCACCTAAATGGCATTAGACATGAAAATAAAAACCCACTCTAATAGACAGAGTTTATTTCCACGACAGTTTCGACGCCCACTGGCATCCTCCTCGGGTGGATACAGAAACACGAATGAACCAAAACAAGAGGGAAAAACAGTCCAGGGACCGACTGTTGAGAAATTCGCACCTAGGTTAGATCCCATTCTCCCGACACCGGAAGGGCATTTTCATTAAGTACATATTGCATAATTATTTATTACAGAAATTATAAATTTATTATTACATTGGTTATTACATTGTTGTTTATTATACAGAACTTATAAACCGAAAAACGAATGAAAAAAGCCGATTAGGAAACAATCCAGAGACCATTGAGACATTCGCACCTAGGTTAGATACCGTTCTCCCGACACCGGAAGGGCATTTTATTACAGGGTCCGCTTATAAGTACATTCCCACAAATTAAAACTATCTTCTTGTTCTATACATACAGATTCTAATATTTTGACATAATTACTGCATTTATTATTGCATTTACATTTTTTTAACATTTATTATTATTACCTTTACCCTAATTATTAAATTTATAATATTACCTTTATTATTACATCTGTTGCATTCATATTTATTTCCACATTTATTACTTCCATTATTACATTTACTAAAAGCGAGTAAGGAAACAATCCAATCCAGAGACATTTAAGAAATTCACACTTAGGTTCGAACACGTTCCCACGACTCCGTAAGGGATTTTTTGACCAAGAATCTCATTAAAGGGTCTAACTTATAAGTACCTTCGCACAAATTAAAATTATCTACTTTTTCTATGCACACAGATTCTATTATTTTTCTTTTGACATAATTATTACATTTATAAAGTACCTTACTTGATTCCCAATCTATAGCATGATTATTTTGGCTGGCGTGATAAAAAATGGCATTATTAGTATTACAACTTCTGAAGGCATATTTGTGTTCTTTAATACGGGTTTCAATATTTCTTCCAGTTTCTCCCACGTATACTAAATCACAACTTTTACAGGGAATGCTGTAGACACAGGCTTGTTCCTCTTTTGCAACGTTATTCCTAACCAATTTACTTTTCATGGTAGACGAATATTTGAACGCCAAAGCAAACTTAAAATCTTTCGTCAACGGTTTTACTCTTTCTAAGCCAGCAATGTAAGGCAAACTCACATATTGTTTTTGGTTAACTGAAGGTTCCCGAGGGGCATAAAAAGATTTTCTGGCTTTAAAATATGCCTTTTTGATAAACCACTCGGGATATCTTAAATCCTTAAAAATGTTCCAAATCTTTGAATTTTCCGTCCAGCAAATGTGGGCTACAAATCCTGAGTGCTCTTAGAAACATGGAAGAAATAACTGAGCTTTTAACCCCTTCATCATGATATGAAAAATAATGAATGTACGAATTACAATGAGTAGGTTTTCTATAGACCGTGAAATTGGGCTTTCCGCTTTCGTTAATGACCAAAACATCTAGAAAAGGTAATTGTTTGTCGTTCTCCCATTCATATTTAAATTTAATAGAGGGAACAAGATTATTTAATGACTGAAAGAAAGTGTCAAAGTTGTTCCAGTGGTCAGGCCAAAATGAGAAAATATCATCTACATAACGAAACCAAATTAGATTCCTGGGACATATTGTTTGCAACAATTCCGACTCATAATATTCCATGTATAATGTACTCAGTATTGGGGATAAAGGGGACCCCCCATTCCCATACCAAAACGTTGCAAATAAAATTCTTCACCGAAGGAGAAGGCATTATTGGTGACACAGAGTTTTATCAGTTCTTAAAATACAGATGTGGGCATGCCTAGTTCTACGTTACATGTTGGCAATTTTCTATCTAAAAAACTAAGTACATCATCAATGAGAACTTTCGTAAACAAGGACTCAACGTCAAAACTGATCATTCTTCCCCGTTTTAAATCTAAGGACATAACTTTGTTAATAAAGTCACAGGAATTAGTGATGTGCGAGCCTGAAAATTTACCAACTAATGGGGATAATTTATCTGCAAGAAATTTAGATAACCTGTAACTAAAGGAACCCCTGTGTGAAATAATGGGACGGAGTGGTATATTAATCTTATGGGTTTTGGGTAGGCAGTAAATGTGGGGGAGTTTGGGGTTAATCTGTAGAAATCTTTTAAGATCAATCGCCGGGACATCTTTTAATAAGTTCCTGATGGTTTTGCTGAATTCGGCAGAAAGACGCTTTAGAGGGGACGATCTCACTTTGGTGTAGGTGAATTCATCACTAAGTAACGCTTCCGTTTTTTGTTTATAATCACACTTGTCCAAAATAACCACAGTGTTACTTTTGTCCGCTTTAGTGACAAATATTGCTTCATTCTTCCTGAGCTTGTCTAAAGCTAACCGGAAACTTTTGGGAATAGAGTCCATTGAGTTGAAATGTTCCAGAAACTTGCTCAGAATCAAACCATTTAAACACATTTAAAGAACACAAATATGCCTTCAGAAGTTGTAATACTAATAATGCCATTTTTTATCACGCCAGCCAAAATAATCATGCTATAGATTGGGAATCAAGTAAGGTACTTTATAAATGTAATAATTATGTCAAAAGAAAAATAATAGAATCTGTGTGTATAGAAAAAGTAGATAATTTTAATTTGTGCGAAGGTACTTATAAGTTAGACCCTTTAATGAGATTCTTGGTCAAAAAAACCCTTACGGAGTCGTGGGAATGTGTTCGAACCTAAGTGTGAATTTCTTAAATGTCTCTGGATTGGATTGTTTCCTTACTCGCTTTTAGTAAATGTAATAATGGAAGTAATAAATGTGGAAATAAATATAAATGCAACAGATGTAATAATAAAGGTAATATTATAAATTTAATAATTAGGGTAAAGGTAATAATAATAAATGTTAAAAAAATGTAAATGCAATAATAAATGCAGTAATTATGTCAAAATATTAGAATCTGTATGTATAGAACAAGAAGATAATTTTAATTTGTGGGAATGTACTTATAAGCGGACCCTGTAATAAAATGCCCTTCCGGTGTCGGGAGAACGGTATCTAACCTAGGTGCGAATTTCTCAATGGTCTCTGGATTGTTTCCTAATCGGCTTTTTTCATTCGTTTTTCGGTTTATAAGTTCTGTATAATAAACAACAATGTAATAACCAATGTAATAATAAATTTATAATTTCTGTAATAAATAATTATGCAATATTAAATGTAATAAATTTAATAATAAATGTAATAATTATGTAAGAAAATAATAGAATCTGTATGTTTAGAACAGGAAGATAGTTTTAAATTTGCGCGAATGTACTTAATGAAAATGCCCTTCCGGTGTCGGGAGAATGGGATCTAACCTAGGTGCGAATTTCTTAACGGTCGGTCCCTGGACTGTTTTTCCCTCTTGTTTTGGTTCATTCGTGTTTCTGTATCCACCCGAGGAGGATGCCAGTGGGCGTCGAAACTGTCGTGGAAATAAACTCTGTCTATTGGAGTGGGTTTTTATTTTCATATTTTGACCTTCACGTAGAAAAAAGTGAAGTTTTTTGCATTTATTATGGATCCCACGATCAGACGCCATCTATTCGCCTTCTTCTTAGTTACCTTTCCCCAACTTATATCTTCCTATCGCCTATATGAAAAAACACTAGTGGCTGTGAAGACCAAGAAGCTGCAACTCAAGTTCCTGCAAGAGTGTTTAGTGGAGCAAGTGTGCCCGAAGTCCTTGATACCGTTTACCTTCAGGAAGGACCATACACCGTTTCCGAATTTTGCCAGGGAAATTTTGAAGGAACGTATTCCGTGTGTTAAAAGAGAAATTGACCATACGTATTTCAAACTAAGAAATTGTCTACGCGTCCTTAAATCGCATGTGTCGTCACTCGTGTGAACTACTTGTGGCGCTGTTTGAAACTGCAGATTATAAATGCGACGTGGAGACTAGACGCACTGAACAACGACTTAACAGAAAGCTATCCTATTTATGTGATGAAAGTGCTTGGTCAAAGTGTGCGGTGGAAGGTTCTGTTTTAAATTTATCGACATATGTCTTATCCAAATCCGAAAAGGAAGTTCTTAATTTAGGGCTGTCGTTTGCCCTGAAACCCGATAAAAATATGGAAAACTGATGTGTGGGTAGTTGGGAGGTAACGAAAATGGTTCACTGAGTAGGTAGGTAGTTAATCTAACAATTATTAAATTCCTTTTATGTCAATAACTGGGTGAATGAAACCAATTGGTTGCTCACCAGAGTTATTCTCCACACTAGTATTTACATACTGTGTGACAAGAGCGTGCTCGGTAATAGATATACATTACCGATCAACCAACCGAAAAAAAACCAAGACCACGCTGGTGGAAAAAGCCCCGAAAAAAGGAAGACAAGAGAGAACGAAAACGAGGAA
The DNA here is from genome assembly GCA_023014485.1 of Bathynomus jamesi. Lineage (NCBI taxonomy): Eukaryota > Metazoa > Arthropoda > Malacostraca > Isopoda > Cirolanidae > Bathynomus > Bathynomus jamesi. The sequence goes on along the minus strand of JAJOZX010006510.1, from coordinate 37,891 downwards.
CGGGGCGACAAGACGGAACGAGAGGAGGGAGAAGAACAGGCAACGAAAAAAGATCCCCACCAGCAAGTACGCTCTTAACAATTAAACAAGACAGGAAAAGGGACTCTCTAATAACTAGCAGTAAGTGACTAATTGTGTTTTAACCCAGTCTAAAGTAAACTCATTAAATTAAGCTCGGTCAGACAAATTAGGCCTACATTGTGGCCTAAGACCTAGTATCAACTCATAGCTTAACAAAGGTGAAGGTAGATTGCCCTAACCTAATTTGGTGAGGAATCCTACTGTGGACCTTAATTTATCTGCCCGCTCTGGACCATTTCCGGAATCTCTAGGCTGACCCCTACAGGGCTAGACTTAATCTACTCTATAGTTAGACTGGAGGTATAAGGGGTGGGTTAATTGTGGACCAATTCATACAGAGCATTTTTCACATTGGTGGCCCGTGTGGGGAGAATTTACAAACCTTAACCTTACTTAACAAAAATTGCAGAATTAGGCTAAATGGTCTAGCCTAAGCCTAACCTAATGAAGCCTAAAGTAACAAACTTGCCTAATTAGGTCTACAACCTAGGGCCTAACTAGGAAACATTTACATTTAAGGAGTCTCATTCTCTTATAAGCTTAGACCTGAGTGACACATAAGTACTTGGGGGGATTAAACCAAATTTAAAACTTGACTGTTTTGTCTGTGCTCTCTCTTCTCTGGTAATTTCTTCTTGTCCCCTATATTTCATTACGATCCCCAGTTAAACAACATTAGTGAACAAGCATTTAAAATGCATACAACTCCAAGCATCCAATTCTTCTTTTAAGGAAGAATCACTCAACAGATTTTTTCAACAGGCACATGCATTCCTTGCAATCTGTGTGTATATAAGGGTGATCCAGAGAAATGGGACCCAAAAGAAACCCCTGTAACTCTTAAAGTATAAGTCCTTTTATAAAATCATACGCATCATTCGAAAGAGGATAGTTACAAGTTTGTACAGGATTGTATAGGTTTTGACAATACAAGACAAGATAAGATACAAAACAAAATAAAAGTGTTAGTTAAAACTAACCCTTCAAGATGACTGCATGGACTGTGGAACAGCTGCGTTTCATAACTGAGCAATATTATGAGCATGGAAGAAGTGTAGTTTCAGCTCAAAGATCTTTCAAGACAAATTTTCAGATGTCAAAATCACCTTCTAAGAGCTGAAACTACACTTCTTCCATGCTCATAATATTGCTCAGTTATGAAACGCAGCTGTTCCACAGTCCATACAGTCATCTTGAAGGGTTAGTTTTAACTAACACTTTTATTTTGTTTTGTATCTTATCTTGTCTTGTATTGCCAAAACCTATACAATCCTGTACAAACTTGTAACTATCCTCTTTCGAATGATGCGTATGATTTTATAAAAGGACTTATACTTTAAGAGTTACAGGGGTTTCTTTTGGGTCCCATTTCTCTGGATCACCCTATATATGTATATATATACTGTACTCTTTACATGTGCCACAAATACACTCAACCTATCTGAACATAAGCAAGGATTGCATGGGTTACTCAAAAGGGTCTTATGGCCTACTTTGGCCATAGCCCAAACACTGAACGTTGGTCTTATGGCCTACTGTGGCCATAGCCCAAACACTGAACGTTGGTCTTATGGCCTACTTTGGCCATAGCCCAAACACTGAACCTTGGTCTTATGGCCTACTGTGGCCATAGCCCAAACACTGAACCTTGGCCTTATGGCCTACTGTGGCCATGAGCCAAACAATAAAGGTCTTATGGCCTACCTTGGCCATGGGCCAAACAATAAGGGTCTTATGGCCTACCTTGGCCATGGGCCAAACAACTGAACCTTGGTCTTATGGCTTACTGTGGCCATGAGCCAAACAATAAAGGTCTTATGGCCTACCTTGGCCATGGGCCAAACAATAAAGGTCTTATGGCCTACCTTGGCCATGAGCCAAACAATAAAGGTCTTATGGCCTACCTTGGCCATGGGCCAAACAATAAAGGTCTTATGGCCTACCTTGGCCATGGGCCAAACAATAAAGGTCTTATGGCCTACCTTGGCCATGGGCCAAACAATAAGGGTCTTATGGCCTACCTTGGCCATAGGGAAAACTATTACAAGGGTCTTATGGCCTCCCTTGGCCAGAGACCAAACAATATAAAATAAGACCCAGACTATGGATAAACCAAAGACTGTTCCCAGAGACCAACTAGCTACAGCCAAACAGACAAAACTTGATACTGTAGAATCAAATGTGACCAACTGTAATACATGAACACCTATATTACAGAACTTTAATATAACTGAGCCATCAGACAGAGTTAAAACTTTAGGTATGAACTGGTATTTGGATGCAACTTCTAACAGTCATGATTCAATCTGTACTAAAGGTTTTAAACTTGATGAGGAAGCAAATACTAAAAGACAAATATTATCAGAGGCTTCCAAAATTTTTGATCCCATGGGTCTATTCCTGCCTTCAACAATAAAATCAAAGATTCTCCTCCAAGAAGTTTGGAGGACAAATGTTGGGTGGGATGATCCAATAACAAATGAAGATCAAAAATCTTGGAAGAAGTTAGCTGCTGATTTAACAAAAGTGCAGAACATTAAAATTCAAAGGTGCTGTGGGTTTAGGGATAAGCCCCAGAGACTTCATGTGTTTGCTGATGCAAGCACACAAGCTTATGGGTGCTGTGCGTATCTTGTAAGTCCTACAGAAAGTCATCTAATTTATGCAAAAGGGAAAGTTGCACCTCTCAAACCTACCCGAACCATACCTCAATTGGAACTATTGGCTGCTGCATTAGCCATTAAAACCATTTCATTGCTTAAGGATGCTTACCATGATGTGAACATAACTGATATCCACATCTGGCTTGATAGTCAGATTTGTCTTGCCTGGATACGGAATGATAGCATTAATAGTAAGAATATCTTTGTAAGAAATAGGCTAAAATAAATAGCTGAAGCTAATGAAAGCCTACAAGTAAACTTTCACTATGTTCCAACTAAAAAAAATCCAGCAGACTTTCTGACCAGAGGTTTATCCTACAAGTTGTTGAAGTCAAACAAAACTTGGTTCATGGGACCTAAGTGGCTCTGTAATACAGACCAATGGCCTGTGGAACAAGTTAACTTGACATTAATCTTTTCAAATGAAAAGGTTGAACCAATCACTAATTATGAACAGTATTCTGATTTCAGCAAACTTGTCAGGGTCACAGCCTACTGTTTGAGGTTTGCTCACAACTGTTTAACTACAATAAACAAACAGCTAAATAAAAACAATCATAATTATACAGAAGTTGCAACCAAGTACTGGATAGGCCATGCACAACAAAAATAGTACAATAAAGAGTTAGAATTCTTGACGAATGGGAAACAAACAAAAGAACCTGTACCATCAGTAGTTGTGGATCTAAATTTGTTCAGAGATGAGGAAGGCCTTCTAAGGTGTAAAGGGAGATTAGACAAATCAAAACTGTCATACAAAAGCAAACATCCAATCCTTTTACCTAGATTTAGCTATTTGACCACATTAATCATCAGACAAACACACAATGATGTACATCATATGGGGGTACCACAGACACTAACTACATTAAGAAAAACTTATTGGATACCCAAGGGAAGGATCACTGTTAAAACAGTCCTGAGTGAGTGTGTCACATGTAGGCGTATTCATGCTAGGCCCTATAGGAAACCAAATCCTCCTGCTTTGCCAGAGGAGAGAGTTACTCTCAACAGACCCTTTGAGACTGTAGGCATTGACTATACAGGAGCATTGACTGTAGGGGTGGTTGACACTGAACAAAAAATGTACATTGTACTGTTTACATGTGCTGCCTCACGAGCTGTTTATCTGGATGTTGTGGAGGACCTTACAGCAGAATCTTTTGTTGCTGTCTTTAAGAGATTCTGTGCACGACATTCAGTACCCAAGACAGTTTGGACTGACAATGCTACATATTTCAAGGCTGGTGAACAAGTCATCAACGACTTGTTATTAAGCAATGAACTCACACAATTATATATACAAAATTCAAACATAAAGTGGAAGTATATTCCAGTTGCCTCTCCTTGGTATGGTTCTATCTGGGAGAGGAATATACAAACAGTAAAGAATTGCTTGAAGAAAGCAATTGGTAAAAAACAGATACACTTGTTTGAGTTGCTCACTCTCCTGGCTGAGATTGAGAACATCATTAACACTAGACCACTCACTTATGTGAGTGACAACATTAATGACCCGGAACCATTAACTCCAAATCATTTGATTCGGGGAGAACAAGTTAGTCTCCTGCCGGACTACAATATAGACTCTTCAGAAGACCCAAACTGGACTCAACGACACGATGAACTCCAGACTAAGTTACAACACTTAACTAGAGTTAAAGCTCATTTTATTAAACAGTGGAAAACTGAGTACTTGATGGGTCTAAGGGAGAGACATAAACAAATGACTAAGAAGGATTGGTCTGACACAATTAAGGTAGGGGACCTTGTTCTCATACATGACAGTACTCCAAGACAATACTGGCCTCTGGCTAGAGTTTTAGAACTCAGACCAGGGGCAGACGGGGTAACAAGAGTGGTCAAATTAAGGACTTCAACGGGTGACACAACAAGAGACATTTCTTTTTTGTACCCTTTAGAGTCTGGACCCAAAACAATGGACTTTGGAGAACCTTCTCCACTGACAGTAACAACTGGAGACACTGAACTTCCAGTAACTATTCCTTTGACAGTAGGAGTGGTAACGCATCCTACTACAACATTGACAGACACAAGACCTCAGCGACAAACAGCATTAAAGGCGCGACTAGTTTTACAACAAAAAATAGATGCTGGGGAATTGTAATTTTATCTTCTAACTTTCACTTTTCTTTTCTTATGGTAAAGACCATAGACAGTTTCATCCTATGGATGTATATTTTCTCTTCTAATTAAATGCTACATCTTCTCCATGAGAAGGTGAGGATAGGCACTGTTAATCAGATTAACAGGCATTTTCAGTCAAATAGTTAGCTAGTCTACACTCAGACATAAAAATTGGTGACACTGACACCAAAATTTTTATCTCCCGGGGCCCCCAGTATATGGAAAACTGATGTGTGGGTAGTTGGGAGGTAACGAAAATGGTTCACTGAGTAGGTAGGTAGTTAATCTAACAATTATTAAATTCCTTTTATGTCAATAACTGGGTGAATGAAACCAATTGGTTGCTCACCAGAGTTATTCTCCACACTAGTATTTACATACTGTATGACAAGAGCGTGCTCGGTAATAGATATACATTACCGATCAACCAACCGAAAAAAAACCAAGACCACGCTGGTGGAAAAAGCCCCGAAAAAAGGAAGACAAGAGAGAACGAAAACGAGGAACGGGGCGACAAGACGGAACGAGAGGAGGGAGAAGAACAGGCAACGAAAAAAGATCCCCACCAGCAAGTACGCTCTTAACAATTAAACAAGACAGGAAAAGGGACTCTCTAATAACTAGCAGTAAGTGACTAATTGTGTTTTAACCCAGTCTAAAGTAAACTCATTAAATTAAGCTCGGTCAGACAAATTAGGCCTACATTGTGGCCTAAGACCTAGTATCAACTCATAGCTTAACAAAGGTGAAGGTAGATTGCCCTAACCTAATTTGGTGAGGAATCCTACTGTGGACCTCAATTTATCTGCCCGCTCTGGACCATTTCCGGAATCTCTAGGCTGACCCCTACAGGGCTAGACTTAATCTACTTTATAGTTAGACTGGAGATATAAGGGGTGGGTTAATTGTGGACCAATTCATACAGAGCATTTTTCACAAAAACATTGTTTTGGATTTTGTGTCTTCCGTAGTTAATTCCAGGGTGGATATTCCGTGTTTAAATGGTTTGATTCTGAGCAAGTTTCTGGAACATTTCAACTCAATGGACTCTATTCCCAAAAGATTCCGGTTAGCTTTAGACAAGCTCAGGAAGAATGAAGCAATATTTGTCACTAAAGCGGACAAAAGTAACACTGTCGTTATTTTAGACAAGTGTGATTATAAACAAAAAATGGAAGCGTTACTTAGTGATGAATTCACCTACACCAAAATGAGATCGTCCCCTCTAAAGCGTCTTTCTGCCGAATTCAACAAAACCATCAGGAACTTATTAAAAGATGTCCCGGCGATTGATCCTAAAAGATTTCTACAGATTAACCCCAAACTCCCCCACATTTACGGCCTACCCAAAACCCATAAGATTAATATACCACTCCGTCCCATTATTTCACACAGGGGTTCCTTTAGTTACAGGTTATCTAAATTTCTTGCAGATAAATTATCCCCATTAGTTGGTAAATTTTCAGGCTTGCACATCACTAATTCCTGTGACTTTATTAATAAAGTTATGTCCCTAGATTTAAAACGGGGAAGAATGATCAGTTTTGACGTTGAGTTCTTGTTTACGAAAGTTCCCATTGATGATGTACTTAGTTTTTTAGATAGAAAATTGCCAACATGTAACGTAGAACTAGGCATGCCCACATCTGTATTTTTAGAACTGATAAAACTCTGTGTCACCAATAATGCCTTCTCCTTCGGTGAAGAATTTTATTTGCAACGTTTTGGTATGGGAATGGGGGTCCCCTTTATCCCCAATACTGAGTACATTATACATGGAATATTATGAGTCGGAATTGTTGCAAACAATATGTCCCAGGAATCTAATTTGGTTTCGTTATGTAGATGATATTTTCTCATTTTGGCCTGACCACTGGAACAACTTTGACACTTTCTTTCAGTCATTAAATAATCTTGTTCCCTCTATTAAATTTAAATATGAATGGGAGAACGACAAACAATTACCTTTTCTAGATGTTTTGGTCATTAACGAAAGCGGAAAGCCCAATTTCACGGTCTATAGAAAACCTACTCATTGTAATTCGTACATTCATTATTTTTCATATCATGATGAAGGGGTTAAAAGCTCAATTATTTCTTCCATGTTTCTAAGAGCACTCAGGATTTGTAGCCCACATTTGCTGGACCCAGAAAATTCAAAGATTTGGAACATTTTTAAGGATTTAAAATATCCCGAGTGGTTTATCAGAAAGGCGTATTTTAAAGCCAGAAAATCTTTTTATGCCCCTCGGGAACCTTCAGTTAACCAAAAACAATATGTGAGTTTGCCTTACATTGCCGGCTTAGAAAGAGTAAAACCGTTGACGAAAGATTTTAAGTTTGCTTTGGCGTTCAAATATTCGTCTACCGTGAAAAGTAAATTGGTTAGGAATAACGTGGCAAAAGAGGAACAAGCCTGTGTCTACAGCATTCCCTGTAAAAGTTGTGATTTAGTATACGTGGGAGAAACTGGAAGAAATATTGAAACCCGTATTAAAGAACACAAATATGCCTTCAGAAGTTGTAATACTAATAATGCCATTTTTTATCACGCCAGCCAAAATAATCATGCTATAGATTGGGAATCAAGTAAGGTACTTTATAAATGTAATAATTATGTCAAAAGAAAAATAATAGAATCTGTGTGTATAGAAAAAGTAGATAATTTTAATTTGTGCGAAGGTACTTATAAGTTAGACCAGAGCTTTCCAAACTTTTAACGTTGGCGACAAACTATTTAAGCATAACAATTTTCACGACACATTAATTAATTTTTGTTATCAAATATCAAATATCAGGTAATTTTTCAGTAGGTGGTTTATCTTGTAGCCGATTTTGTTGATAGAAAAATCAAAATTTTCAAAATACAAAAAACACTAATGTGTCGCGACACACCAGTTTGGAAAGCTCTGAGTTAGACCCTTTAATGAGATTCTTGGTCAAAAAAACCCTTATGGAGTCATGGGAACGTGTTCGAACCTAAGTGTGAATTTCTTAAATGTCTCTGGATTGGATTGTTTCCTTACTCGCTTTTAGTAAATGTAATAATGGGAGTAATAAATGTGGAAATAAATATAAATGCAACAGATGTAATAATAAAGGTAATATTATAAATTTAATAATTAGGGTAAGGGTAATAATAATAAATGTTAAAAAAATGTAAATGCAATAATAAATGCAGTAATTATGTCAAAATATTAGAATCTGTATGTATAGAACAAGAAGATAGTTTTAATTTGTGGGAATGTACTTATAAGCGGACCCTGTAATAAAATGCCCTTCCGGTGTCGGGAGAACGGTATCTAACCTAGGTGCGAATTTCTCAATGGTCTCTGGATTGTTTCCTAATCGGCTTTTTTCATTCGTTTTTCGGTTTATAAGTTCTGTATAATAAACAACAATGTAATAACCAATGTAATAATAAATTTATAATTTCTGTAATAAATAATTATGCAATATTAAATGTAATAAATTTAATAATAAATGTAATAATTATGTAAAAAAATAATAGAATCTGTATGTTTAGAACAGGAAGATAGTTTTAAATTTGCGCGAATGTACTTAATGAAAATGCCCTTCCGGTGTCGGAAGAATGGGATCTAACCTAGGTGCGAATTTCTTAACGGTCGGTCCCTGGACTGTTTTTCCCTCTTGTTTTGGTTCATTCGTGTTTCTGTATCCACCCGAGGAGGATGCCAGTGGGCGTCGAAACTGTCGTGGAAATAAACTCTGTCTATTAGAGTGGGTTTTTATTTTCATATTTTGACCTTCACGTGGGGAGGAAATGCAAGTGGTGTTGGATAGTCCACAATGGAAACTTTATAATGGCTTTGGACCTTATTGCTGAATTTGACCCTTTTCTGGCGGAACATATTGCAAAATACAAAAATCCAGATAAAGGTCATACCTCATATTTGTCTTCGTTTACATGTGAGCAATTCATCAAACTAATGGCTGACAAAATTACCAAACAAATAACTGAGGAAGTGAAATGTGCGAAGTACTATTCTATTATTGTAGACTCCACCCCAGACATATCACATGTCGATGAACTTGCAGTTATTCTGAGATACGTAAAAGAAGATGGGCATCCCGAAGAGCGATTTTTGGCATTCCTTCCCAGCGTAGGCCACAAATCAGAGCAGCTTTTCAACTCGGTTTCCAGCATATTAAAAACGCATGATCTCGACATTGCAAACTGCAGAGGATAGTCATATGATAACGCTCCCAACATGTCAGGGACTTACTGGCTTGCAAGCCAGAAAAAAAGAAGCGTCCCCAGTAGCAGTTTACGTACCCTGCTCTGCACACTCATTAAATTTGATTGAACAGTGTGCAGTAAGTTGCTGTAAGGAAGCCATTGATTTTTTCGCACTTCTCCAAAATCTTTACGTGTTCTTCACTGTCTCCACTCACCGTTGGGAAATACTACAAAATCATTTTACCAAATCAGAAAATGTAACGCTAAAGAGCTTATCAAACACTCGATGGTCAGTCCGTGAAGAAGCTTGTAGGAGTCTCAATAAAGACTGGGAAGAGGTTATAGAGGCGCTTACGTTCATTGAAGAAGGTGAATCAGAAAAGCCTTGCACACGCAGTGAAGCATCAGGCTACCTCAATCAACTGCAACGCCTTGAAACTACAATTCTTTCTTTAATGTGGGGTGACATTCTGGAAAGGTTCAATGCTACTAGTAAACAGCTCCAAGCAGTTAACATTGATCTTGGTGTCGTAGCAGAACTATATGCATCATTGACATTCCATGTAAAAGATGCAAGAGACAACTTCGACTTTTATGAAGAAGCAGCAATTAAGAAATCATCTATCTGCGAATATGAAGTTACAATGAAAAGAAAAAAGAAAAGAAAACTTCGAGTCGACGAAACTCGCGAAGGCGAGGTAGAGTTAGATGGACGGAAGAACTTCTTCATTAATACTTATCTTGTGGTACTTGACAGATTATTGTTGGAATTAAACCGTCGCAAAGATGTGTATGAAAACCTCCATGCACGGTTTGCATTTTTTACAAAAGTCACCACCTTGAATTCGACAGGTATAACTGACAATGCTATTAAGCTTTGGGAATTTTACAAGAATGACTTGGCGGAAGCATTTGTTAGAGTGTCTTCATTTCCGTGGGTTTCTTCTGAATTTGGAGAAGACTCCTGTAGTGCCTTGCACCACAAGAGTATTCTTTATTAGTGAAAACTGCCACAAATTGGCATGAGTGAATTATTTAAATCTAAATAAATAAATACAAGTTAAATGTCTAGTGATCAAATTTAATTCTTAAGAATTCAGAGTGGTGTGACTAGACATGAATGGGCTTTTAAGGATTATTTTGGCTGGTTGGTAAAATTATTAAGTAAAAACAAACTTGTGTGCAACGACAACACAAAGGAAGCCGTTTAAACATTATTCGAAAGCACCCCGCTAGCAAGCAAAGTTCCTTTGTGGTATGTTTTGTATTTGTTTATATTCTTTACTATTCCATATCTGTATGCAATACCGCATACTGTAGATACTAACAAGCCTTATACTGTTTGCAATTAGTACCAAGATTTATACTACAAATAGTAATGTAAGGTTCATATAATAAATTACCTTAGGCTAAGTTAGGTCTAGGCAAAAGCCAAATTGTAACTAGCCTAACTGAGGCCTACCATAGTCTTTGTTTTAGATTAACCTCAGCTGGATATGTTGAAGAGGCAAAGGCCTGCCCATTAATTTTCTTAGTATATTTTACTTTATAAGCCTATTATGTTTCATGTTATTTTCTTAGCAGATGGCCTACTAATCATTTGTAGCCTACATATTTCCTTTAGTTTTCCCATTCAACTTAACACAATCCCATAACCAGAATTAACTGTAATTTATCATCCACAGGTTACTGGGGCCTATATAACCTATATGTATTTTAATTATTAATTATTGCCATTTTTATTATTCTTTTTCTCTGAAATATCACTTACAGTATTCTTGTCTATCTCTTTGCAGACAAGGTTGTCATTGTGGCTATTATTATTACGATATTATTATTACTGTATTATTATTGTTACTATATTAGTACTATATTATTATTATTACCATATTATTATTACTATTATTATTACTATTATTATTACCATTATTATTACCATATTATTATTACTGTATTATTATTAGTTTATTATTATTATTACTATATTATTAGTTTATTATTACTATATTGTTATTATTACTATTATTATTAGGTTGCATTATTATTAGTATAATTATTATTATTCCTATTGTAATATTGCATATTCATTATTATAATCAGTATTATTTGCAGACTGTTATATATTAGCCAAACGGGCCATTATTTAATCTCACCATTATAAGTCCATCAAAGTTGTTACGGGTAAAAATCCCCTTTGCATATACTCATTAATTGTTGTCAATAAAATATAAAAATTCATATCGATTTAATAATCAGTCCTTCCCTTCTTTTATTAAAATTAACTTTGCGCCGCAGTGCCGGATGCCAATCTAGTACTTGGGCGCTGGTGACCCTGGCATTTAGTCAACTATCTACGTAAACTTGTAAAGGTCTAAATAAATAAAACAGGACTCTTACACTCCTACGAACATTCTTGAGATGAGTGAGATGATCCAAGCAAAAGGATTAAAAGAAGTTTACCCATATGTTGATATTGCGCTCAGGATCTTCATATATACGCCGGCTTCCAACTGTTCTGCCGAAAGATCTTTTTCTGTACTGCGACGACTAAAGAACTACCTACGGTCAGTAATGTCAGAAAATCGTCTCAACTCTTTAGCTATCCTTAGTATTGAATTGGAACTCACGAGAGCTTTTAGCTATACAGATCTTATTGACTCCTTCGCTGCTCAGCAATCTCGGCGGAAACTGCTTTGAGTATTCTACAACGGTCGATTTCGTAACTAAACATAAAGATGGTAAAGATAAGCTACAATGCATTTCTGTTCACACATTTAAGGGATTGTTATATATATATATATATATATATATATATATATATATATATATATATATATATAGTTAATAAACTAAACACGAAATCTCCGTATTATAACTCTTTTAAAGTAATAATTAAAGGTGTAAATGCGCATTTCAACCCATATAATGAGTCAATGGCCAGACGGTATTATTGTTAAGGAGCTTATTCACTTTTTCAGGAAATTTGAAAACAGGCAAAATAATAATAATAATAATAATAATAATAGGCGCCCTAACGGTAATGCCTGAAAGTTGTACTGTGTATAATAATAATAATCTTACTAATAATAAATTTTATATCAGTCATGGCGGATAATTTGTTGAAAATAGTCTCATATAAATGTAAAGTCAGTGAGGAATTCAACTGTTGATGTTCATAAAATCTGCGACAGTGCAGATTTGATACTCCTGCAGGAGCACTGGCTACCTAAGCAAGAGTTAAAATTCCTCTCTACCATCCATGATGACTTTATGTACCATGCGTCATCAGCAGTAGACTTGTCAGATGAATTAATGTACGGTAGGTCTTTCGGTGGTGTTGCTTTCTTATTAAGGAAAAATTTGTCAAAACATATAAGATTTTTAACAAGCGATAACGTAAGGTTGTTAGGCATTGAATTACAAGTGAACAATGATTGCATATTAATTGTAAACTGCTATTTACTATACAACAACGGCAGTAATCTAGATGAATACATTGATTTGCTGTACAAAATTAAGTCATTATCAGATAACCCCAAATATTCTCACTGTATAATAATGGGGGACTTTAACGCACATGTGAACTCGGAATTCTTTGTAGAATTGGGTAACATGTGCGAGTCGGCTAATTTAAGTATAAGTGATGTAGATGTATTAGGGGTAGCCAGTGGTAATTTTACATACGTTAGCGATATGAGTGGTACCACCAGGTGGATTGATCATTGTCTCACTAGTAATAATCTAAAGGATCGAATTGTTAGAGTTCATATTTTGCATGATTTCCTTCTTTCTACCCATAGACCATTAGAAATATTAATTAACGTTACCAATTTATGCGCAACACGACTTAACAAGAACTCAATAGGTAAGAATAATCGCGTCGATTGGTCCAATGTTAATATGCAACAGAGAATAGAATACAAAGACAGAACATGTCACCTCTTTAATAATTTAGAAATTTTGCACCTTGCCTGTAATAATCCTTGCTCAAATGATTCTCACTGTAAACTCATAGATAGGTATTATAGTAAGATATCCCTGTTAAGAGAAGCAGGAAGTCCCTTGATTAAATCTTACAACTATCATACTAAGGTTATTCCTGGATGGAATGATTTTATTGCCCCCCAGAAGAGGGAATCGAAAGACGCCTATGATTTGTGGTGCTTTCATGGTAGACCCAGATTAGGACCAGTATACATGAATATGTGTAGAAGTCGGGGTCAGTATAAGGCGGCCATAAGGCGATGTAAACAGGAAGGAGAGTCTATTCGAGCATCAAAAGCCTGTGAAGCTCGCATAAATAACGATAATAAAATTTTTTGGAAATTTGTTAAGAATCAAACGGGTGTCAAAAATGTCCTCCCTCCGACAATCGATGGGGTGTTGGGGGAGGATGAAATTGCAAAGCTGTGGAAAAACCACTACTCTAACATTCTTAATAGTGTGAGTAGGGATAATCTTAAGATAGATTGCAGCGAAACGATTGTGGGAGGGACAAGGGAAAATACTTTGATATCATTTTCTGAAGTAAAGAGGTTAATTAAAGAGTTAAAGACTGGTTCTGCGTCAGGGGTAGATGACTTATCGAATGAACACTTAAAATATGCAAATGACGTAGTATGTCTGCATATATCATTGCTCCTATCAGCCATGCTTGCTCATAGCTATATCCCTGCAGAGTTCATGAGGGTATATATCTTTCCCCTGGTCAAAAATAAGTACGGAGACATTCTGTCCAGCAATAATTACAGGCCTATTGCTGTCGCCTTCTGCTTCTCGAAACTACTAGAAAAACTCTTGTTACTCCGATTAAATGATTTCCTATGGACATCTCCTAATCAGTTTGGCTTTAAAAGGTCCCACTCAACTGGCCTGTGTATGTATGTACTTAAAGAAACAATATCTAAATACATTGACAGTAATTCAACCATTTATAGCTGTTTCCTTGATATAAGTAAGGCATATGATAGGGTGAACCACAATATTTTATTTGCAAAACTAGAAGACAGGAAGGTTCCCATGTACATATTAAATTTATTGAAATTTTGGGATTCTCACCAATCTTTCACTGTTAGGTGGGGCAATGTACTATCCGAGTGTTTTGGCTCCTCTTGCGGGGTGAGACAAGGCTCCTTGCTCTCCCCTATGCTGTTTAATGTGTATATTGACGGATTAATTGCTTCACTTAATGAGGCAACAGTAGGATGTTGTATAGATAACACAAGGATAAATAACTTAGTTTATGCCGATGATATGGTGTTAATAAGTCCCTCTGTTAAAGGTCTGGATCGGCTATTAAATGTCTGCGAAGTGTATTCGCAGAAACATGATATTCTTTTTAATGTTACAAAAACTAAGGTTATGCAATTTCATCCTAAAAGCTGTAATCAGCCAGCTGATATAAGGTTTAAAATGAATGGTGAAGTAATTGAGGAAGTACAAGAGTTTAAGTATTTGGGTCAAACTATTACCAGCTCCTTGAGTGATGACTCGGATATAAGAAAACAATCTCGAAGCCTGTGTGCTAAAGCGAATATGACCATAAGGAACTTTCGTTTCTGTACAAGTGAAGCTAAAGACACACTCTTTCGTACTTTCTGCAGTAATATATACGGTCAGCAACTCTAAGTGAATTATAAAAAAGGTTCTGGCAGAACCCTAAATTTGCTGTACAACAGGTCTTTTAGACTCTTACATAAATTACCCCCGAGATGCTCAGCTTCGCAAATGTTTGCTACCCGCAATGTCCCGAGCTTCCCGGAGGTAACAAGACGTGCTCAACACAGTCTAATGCAAAGAATTAAAAAATCAACCAACCCGATCATCCAAGCTATCCATGAGTCCTGCCATCTATCCTCTAAGCTATGGACTTCTTGGTACGAAAACGTCTGTCTGTAGCCACTTAACTTCGACAGTGCAGTATTATTTCTAATCAATTGTATATATTTCTATCCTTAGTATATGAACTGTCATTGTATTAATAATATTTGTCATATGGACTATAGTCTGCCAATAAACCTTTTCATTTCATTTCATTTCATTTCATTAGGGTGGCCCTTATTTTACGAAATTGCAAATTTCACCGTTTCACCCCCTCAATATATTCCATTTGACAAAAAAACAAAATGTGCAAAATCTCAAGTAATTATAAATATTCTTATTGGTCCCGCACAAGGACTCAAATTTAGTTAATTATTAAAACATAAATACACGAATTTTTTATTAGCGTTCCATTATAAGGGCAAATAACAGCAGTTAAAGAACAGCATAAACTAAAATAGACATTGACTACTGATTAAGTAGAAACTGAATTGAACTAAACATTTTAGGACTGAAAGCATAGTAAATTTGGCCTAGTAGGGATGGTTGCTTATGAGGTCCCCCTAAATATTAATTGATTTTAATAAAACTTCTTTGGTACACGTTTTATATTAAGAGGAAAAAAATGCGGGGATGAGACCCCTAAATTTTGGTTGATTGGATATCCCAAAACAGTGTTAGCATAACTTTACCTGCTGACGGCTGCGCTTTGAACTTCCTTGCAACGGGAGATGTTGGATGCTTCCATTGCATGCTCTGTAACAGAAGAGCACAAGCGTAATTGTATGGACGTCTGCTATCGTCTTTTGGCGCGGTATCATAACGAAGGTGAAAACTTTTTGGAGCGCATTATCACTGGAGATGAAACCTGGATCCATCACTTTGAACCAGAAAGCAAACGACAGAGCATGCAATAGAAGCATCCAACATCTCCCGTTGCAAGGACGTTCAAAGCGCAGCCGTCAGCAGGTAAAGTTATGCTAACACTGTTTTGGGATACACAAGGCCCTATCCATGAACATTATCTGGAGCGTGGAACTACAGTAACAAGTGCATCGTATTCTGACATGCTTCGGAATGAGTTAAAGCAAGCAATTCGCACAAAACGGAGAGGGAGCTTGTCGGAAGGTGTTATTCTGTTACACGACAATGCGCGCCCTCATACCGCTGCACAGACTAGAAAATGCCTTCAAGAACTTAAATTTGAAGTTCTCGACCATCCAGCCTACAGTCCAGACCTGGCACCTTCGGATTTTTACCTGTTTGGACCACTAAAAGACGCTTTGAGAGGTCAGCGATTCCAAGGCGATGATGACCTAAAGGAGACGTGCATGACTGGCTACGCACACAGCCAAAAACATTCTTTTGTGATGGCATTAGGAAGCTTGTAGATCGCTGGACTAAGTGTATTGAGAAACAGGGATACTATGTTGAGAAGTGATGTGTATATAATCCATCAGATGTGAAAATAAAAAGTGCGGATTCTTATTGAATTACCCTCGTGTGTGTGTATATATATATATATATATATATATGAAAATTATTTCACGAAGGTAACACGTGAAAAATATTTATGATGAATAAAACCACGAAGGAAAGGAAACACAAAATGGTGCTCAAGCGCTTTCGTCTAATGACATCCTCAGGAACACTGAAGTATATAAAAAGGTTAAGCCTATATATAGGTTACAGAAAGAAAAAAAGAAAAATAAATAACATACATACACACAAACACACATATATATATATATATACATACATATCTATATATACAAATACATACATACATACATACATACATATATATACAGGGTGGGGCACGGGAACCAAGTGTTTTTGGAATAATCAGGAAAATGATATTTATTTTTGTAAAGAAAATATATTGGTAGAACAACATTCGTAAGAACATAGCATTTCATGTCATAATAATCATGTACCGAAAATTATATCTGGCATATGATGTCCTTGGCCGTCGACGCATTGTTGAAGGCGTTTACGAAAATTGGCCTCCACTCTTCCCAGCAGGTCTCTGTTGATTTGGATGATTTGTTGACGGATCGCTTCCTTCAATGCATCTAATGTACGGGGCTTGTCCTCGTAGACACGTGACTTGAGGTACCCCCATAGAAAGAAGTCACATGTGGACAAGTCAGGGGACCGAGGGGGCCATGCAATGTCACCAAATCTCGAAATGAGATGGTTGGGAAACAGGGGGCGAAGAACAGCCATTGACGCTCTGGCGGTGTGTGGCGTGGCCCCATCTTGCTGAAACCACAAATGTCGACGAGCAATACGCCTTCTTCGTAACTCAGGGATGAAAAAGGTGTTCACCATCTCAATGTAACGCCCAGATGTTATGGTAACGGTAACCCCATTTTGTTCGAAGAAATAGGGACCGATGACGCCAAACTTTCCCACCGCGCACCAAACTGTAACCTTAGGGCTATGCAGCGGTTTTTCATGGAGTTGTCGCGGATTTTCAGCAGCCCAATACCGACAGTTTTGATTGTTGACGGCCCCATTAAGGTGGAAATGGGCTTCATCACTCATTACCACCATCATGTTTCATTCTGCTCATAAAGTGCAAGCATTTCCTGTGCAAAATTCAGTCGTTGGGGGCAATCGTTTACATTCAATTCCTGCACCATCGCTAACTTGTATGGGTGAAAATGTAATTCTTCATGCAAAATCCGTCTAACAGTACGATTGCTGATTCCGAGTGCAGCTGAATGTCTCCGAGCAGAGCGGCCTGGGCTTTGCAACATCGCTTGTCTGACCCTTTCAACGTTCTCTGGAGTACGCACAGTGCGTTGCGGCCCCTTCGGTTTTGTTTTCATTATTGAGCCTCCTGTTCGAAGATTGTTAACCCAACGTAAGATTGTGTCACGAGCGGGAACAGAGTCATTTCGATGAATGTTGAATCTGCGGCGAAACGCACGCTGAACTGCTGTCACTGACTCGCCACTCCTAACAAAATGATCATACGCGAACATGCGGTGTTCTAACGTCCACTGCTCCATGATGGCACCTGAAAGATAAAGGTGAGTGTTAGTTAAAGTTAAATGCTATGAACCCAGGAATGGAATGCTACCTACTGCACGCCCCTCCCATTCCTAATGGCCGATTACTAGCTATTCAAAAAACACTTGATTCCCGTGCCCCACCCTATACAATAAACAGAGAAGTAAAAATAATAAAAAATTAAAAATTAAAACCTTAAAGGATTACCAATGAGGCGTACAGATTGTAAGGAAAAATATCGATTTTTAGCACAAGATCAAATGGATTATAAAAATACAAATTTATACTGGAACTCTGCCGGGTTTTAGCACAATGCTGCCTATGGTCAGGTTTCGATATATATAAAAAAAAAAAAAAAAAAATAAAATGCAAATTAAAAGTTAATCGATTTTTAGCACATGATCAAATGGATTATAAAAATACAAATTTATACTAGAACTCTGTCCGGGTTTTAACATATTGCTGCCTATGGTCAGGTTTCGATATATAAAAAAATAAAATGCAAATTAAAAGTTAATAAAGTAGAAGACAAGTTTACCAAAGATTTAATGTTTTACACTTCTTATCTAAATCTGCTTTAAAGGAATTCAACATAACAGGATCGAGTTGAAAAAGACCTTTGCTTATGTTGAAGTTATTTGAAAGTTGGATAATGGCAGACTCAAGAATATTTCTATTAACAATGTTGCTTGAATGGAATAAAACTGAAGCATTATTCCAATCAATACAGTGGGCTAACTCTGACAAATGGACAAAAAGGGCACTGGACAACTGTCCTGTTCTAACGGAATATTGATGCTGTTTTATACGTGTGTGCAAATCCTTTCCCGTCTGACCTATGTAAAAGGAATCACATTGTTTACAACCAATTTTATAGATAATGCCTGAATTATTGGTAGGGCTATTTTTTACTATGATATTTTTCACAATATTGTTATATGAAAATACTACATTAATATCCAAAAGTTTAAGTACATTAGCAATGCCTAAAAAGCCCGGGAAAAATGGAAGTACTAAAATATTTTTTGACAAAGTACGAGTGTTAATATTGACACGATAGAAAGTTCGTTTTGCCTTGTTGAGACAAGATTCCATAAACGCAGATGGATAACACAAATCACTTCCAATACCGTTGATTTTTTCCAATTCGGCATCGATGTATTCCGGACTGGCGATCCTAAGGGCGCGGAGAAACATTGATGAAAATATGGCCTTCTTAATGGGGGTATCATGTCCCGAGTAAAAGTGTACGTAGGACAAATTGTTTGTCGTTTTCCGATAGATACTAAACTTAAAACCTGGGCTTTCCCTATGTACACGCACATCCAAAAATGGGATTGAATTGTCTTGCTCAACCAATAATTCAGGCATTATCTATAAAATTGGTTGTAAACAATGTGATTCCTTTTACATAGGTCAGACGGGAAAGGATTTGCACACACGTATAAAACAGCATCAATATTCCGTTAGAACAGGACAGTTGTCCAGTGCCCTTTTTGTCCATTTGTCAGAGTTAGCCCACTGTATTGATTGGAATAATGCTTCAGTTTTATTCCATTCAAGCAACATTGTTAATAGAAATATTCTTGAGTCTGCCATTATCCAACTTTCAAATAACTTCAACATAAGCAAAGGTCTTTTTCAACTCGATCCTGTTATGTTGAATTCCTTTAAAGCAGATTTAGATAAGAAGTGTAAAACATTAAATCTTTGGTAAACTTGTCTTCTACTTTATTAACTTAATTTGCATTTTATTTTTTTATATATATCGAAACCTGACCATAGGCAGCAATATGTTAAAACCCGGACAGAGTTCTAGTATAAATTTGTATTTTTATAATCCATTTGATCTTGTGCTAAAAATCGATTAACTTTTAATTTGCATTTTTTTTTTATTTTTTTATTTATTTTTTTTTATATATATCGAAACCTGACCATAGGCAGCATTGTGCTAAAACCCGGCAGAGTTCCAGTATAAATTTGTATTTTTATAATCCATTTGATCTTGTGCTAAAAATCGATATTTTTCCTTACAATCTGTACGCCTCATTGGTAATCCTTTAAGGTTTTAATTTTTAATTTTTTATTATTTTTACTTCTCTGTTTATTGTATATATATGTATGTATGTATGTATGTATGTATTTGTATATATAGATATGTATGTATATATATATATATATGGTGTTTGTGTGTATGTATGTTATTTTTTTTCTTTTTTCTTTCTGTAACCTATATATAGGCTTAACCTTTTTATATACTTCAGTGTTCCTGAGGATGTCATTAGACGAAAGCGCTTGAGCACCATTTTGTGTTTCCTTTCCTTCGTGGTTTTATTCATCATATATATATATATATATATATATATTATGATTGATATAAAACTATCTTATATGTTAAGATATATTTTGCTAGAGTAAATGCCTAAACCATTTGACTGCATTTTACTGAAAACCCGCCGGTACTTACGTATTATCGGGACTACCAAACTGTTTATTATTTATTTTTGCTCTCGTCATTTTCGTTTAAACTAATGAAAATATCACAACTTAACCTAACCAATCATCAAGGGCGTACAGCTGACCTAACCGAGCATTCAGTTGACCTAACCGAGCATTCAGTTGACCTAACCGGGCATTCAGTTGACCTAATTGGGCATTCAGTTGACCTAACCGGGCATTCAATTAACCTAACAGGGTAATATTGGTTAGTTCACCTAAATATCTTCTGATCTTTTCGTATTAGGCACTCACTGTCACATTTCGGGCAAGTTAAGGATGAGAAAATAACGCCGTAATTGATAAAAATCCAGTGCTTTGTCTTCATCTAGTATTATCGGGACTACCTACGAAAAACACATTTTCCGTTTTAAGCAATTTTATTCATTGTGGCTAATATAATATAATATGATATAATATAATATGATATGATATACATAAGATAAGTATGATAAACACTCAATAATCAATTTCAGATTGCCAATATTCCTTAATTGTTTCCAGTATGGCACTGAAAGGGTACATAATAAACAGTTTGGTAGTCCCGATAATATGTAAGTACCGAAAACCCTTATATCAAATAACTATTTATTGCTAAATGGTAACTTCGTATGTGTCCGAAGGGTGGCTAAATCAGCAGTGCTGGGCAGCGCAAACGAAAATTCACTTGCGCAAGCGCAAATGCGCAAACCCAAACCCATACCTTGCGCAAGCGCAAATGCGCAAACTTCTCGAAACTTGCGCTTGCGCAAACGCAAACGCAAACTATTTATATATACAGGGTTTTCCCCCAAAAAAATAGGTGCGGTTTTTTTTTTGGGACACCCTGTATAAAATTAAATTTATAGTAAATCAAATCAAATCAAATCAAAAGACTTTATTAACAGACACACCTCCCTCTTGATGGTGGCCGCGATGGTTGGCTTTCTGTTCTGTTTGTTCCACAGAGCTTGGGCCTTGGCTTTCACCTACATGAATATAGATAAAAAATTAATATTATTCAAAAACAAAATGTTTATAAAATAATAAAAATATATTATTGAGTACTGACAAGTCTTAAATGATTAAACAAGTGCTTTATTTAATAATATTTAAGAATTATTATTTATTAATGACCTTGGTTTGCGCACAAGTTTGCGTTTGCGCAAGTACTTGCGCAAACGCAAATGCGCAAGTTTGAGCAAGAATTGGCGCAAACGCAATTGCGCAACCGAAATCACACTTGCGCAAGTGCCCAGCACTGTAAATCAGTATGGCCCTTGGCGCCAGGAAACCAAAATCTGCCCCTGATTCCACATTATTATACTAACCATTTTTGGTCTAAACATTCACCATTACGGAACTTTAAAAAAAAAAATCTACAAAGAATCGCCGTCTGTTATCTCCTGATACTGATTGTATGTCATGAAAATCAGCATCTTTCCCATGGTTAAACCCATGTTCTGCTAGACAAAACCTTATTTTATCATTAATATCTGGCCAAGATGGAGGGTCATTAAAGTTCAATGTGATCTTAATACCTTGAGTAACTTCGGGCTCTTCAGTTGAAAGAATTCTTTCTAATATTTCAATTTGTAGACCAGTATCAGATTCATACGCAGTTTTAGGGCTAGGCTTCTCTTCACAGTGAGTTATTCTGATATCTTTCACTACGCTACAACTTGCCTGCACATTCTCTTTGTTGATTTTAATGCTTGTGGTAATCAACTATTTTTTCCACTGGTGAAACATTTTTACATTTTCCTCCTCTCTCACCATCTTTTTCTTTCGGTATTCCGCTCCAGACGGTCGTTTAGATGCTATTTTTCTGAAATTTAAAAAATAACTAATCTAACTTTCAGAAGTATTTAAAGAAAAAACCAATTATACTCATGGCTCGCCGCAATAACAATCTAAATCTAAAGTCTTTTTTAAAATATAAATAACAAACAAGAACTTCTTTTTCATGTAAACATTTTATAATTGAAGAAACTCACCCTTCTTACTGATTCACCTTTTCAAGTTCTTTGTTCACGTGGTCTATCATGACTGAGGGAGCAGCTGCGAGGGAGAGTGGTGGGGGGGAAGGATGTCGAATATTTTCGACAAAATAAATTAGTAACATACATTTATACAGAAATTTACATAGGAATAGGGTGCGGGGGGTCAGGGGAGTCATTTGACTCCCCAAATTCAGCCCAACTGAATTTTTTCGGCCAATTACACCCGAAAATTCGGGCAAAAGCCCAGTAAACATATTTTCAATCTAAGACCTGTTTCTGGATAATATTGATGTGCTGATTTCAAAAATCACCTTAGATTTTGTCCATCACATCAGGTTTTCGTGCAATGCAATATGCCTATTTTGGGTGATCCATGAGGGGCGCTTATCAAAATTGATGATTTTTGAGACCTGTTAACAGCTGTTTTGCTGTTAAAATTTTATCTGTGGAATACGCATATCTGTGCATTAAATCTAAAGGTCATGTACAACATATTAAAATCTTGGGTATCTGTGATTTCCCCAGGTGTGAGCGTGACGTCATGATCTAAGAGAGATTTCCCATTGGCGGAGTGAGAGCAGCCGGTTCCGCTAGTGACGTTACTTGTAAACTTTCAGCAGTTGGGTTGCAACATGAGCATTAAAGTTCACTATCTCAACAGTCATCTGGATAAATTTCCAGAAAATCTTGGTGATGTTGTGAAGAGCAAGGTGAAAGGTTCCACCAAGATACCAGTGATGGAAGAACGATACCAAGGAAGATGGGATACCCATATGATGGCTGACTACTGCTGGAGCCTGCAAAGAGACTGTCTTGACATCTCTCATTCTAGGAAGTCCTATAAGAGAAAATTTATCAGCACTGAAAAGTAAGAAAACAAGAAAAAGACAATGTTAAGAAAACTGGTCCCGTGCTTGCTTTAATATGGATTCATTTTTTGCTTATTAAAACACTTTTAATCACTTTATGTGTCAATATTACCATTGTATATTAAAGTTCACTCCCTGCACAATTGTTTACTTTTCCATGCTAATTCTGAGTATGTAAAAACTTATTTTTTGAAAAGAAAAAAAATTGGGCATAACCCTGCCAAAATGCGATATCTCCAAAATATCTGCATTTGATTGCTCGAAAACCTGACGTGATAGGCAAAAACTAAGGTGATTTTTGAAATCAGCACACCAAAGTTACCTAAAAACAGGTGTTAGAATTAAATCAGCAAAATTGGTGTTGGGCAGTGTTATAGAAAGGAAAACCTGTTACAACTTACTCTATTGTTGTAACTCGTTTGGTGCTTAACCTTTGTACAGTTGTGTATACCTACAAATAGCGTTTAATAAAAATATGACTTAAAAATCGATTTTCGGTTTCCCTTAATTTGTTCAGTCAAAACATGCTTGCCCCCCCCCGGACAAAGTCGGGCCCTTACCACTATATATATATATACACACCTGTCACTGGTTTCGCGCGTCGGTCTCTCTTCTCTCTTCTTTTGGAAACATCCACATGAACACCAATATTTTTTATGTCCTTTGATAACTGGTTAAAGAGTCTTTGCCTTCTGACAACAAAGCTATTTTCCTTCATAGTTGAGGATGTCCTTTGTGTGGTCTTCAGTTTGGGTACGCTACACATTCTACCTTTCCTATTTTCTAGTGATGTTTGGATGGTTATAGGGTTCGGTTTGAAGTTAGGTACTAATTTCTCTATTATATTCCATGTGTATTTTATGGTGTACCTCTCTCTTCTTTCTGGTGAATGTACTGTAAATTTGATTTATGTAATCTTTCCCAGTGATTTAGTTCTTTGCAGCCATTGATCTTGACTGTGAAATTTCTTTAGATTTCTTCTAGTTCATTATTTTTTCATTTTTATGTGGGGATGTCAAGACAGCAGTATTCAAGTTTTGGTATGATCTGTGTTTTCAGCAAAAGAATCATTACTTTCTTTTAAGGGTTCTCAGTTTTTAAGTTTGGCTGATAAAGTCAAATGAAATGTGTATGCTCCTTCTGCGTAATGATGTACCGTTTATGTACAGGGTGTTCCAAAAAGACCTGGACGACTTTGGTTTTAAATATATTTAGAACCACAAATGATACAACAGTACCATTTGTTTTATATGATACAGAAACTTATAAAGTTTTGTGCACATCATCAATGCACTTCAATGTGCGCTCCGTTTGTCGCGCGCAGGACATCAAGGCGGTACACGAGTTCTTGCCATGTTCGGCTCAGCATGTTGGCGTCCACCATTGCGCATGCAGCTGTGATCCAAGCACGAAGATCCTGCAGGTTTGCCACCTTGGTCTTGTAGACCACATCTTTGACAAAGCCCCACAGAAAAAATCAAGGTGGGGGGTATGTCTGGTGATCGTGGGGGGCCAGGTGGTTGGTCCGTCTCGGCCAATCCAGCGACCTGGAAATTTGTCATCCAGGACGGCTCGAACGATTAAAGCCCAGTGAGGGGGAGCGCCGTCCTGTTGAAAAATGATATCGGGTTGCGGGTCTGCAATCTGTGGGAATGTGAATCCTTCCAACATGTCTAGGTAAATTGTTGAGGTCACTGTATCCTCCGCAAAGAAAAACGGACCCACCAAGCGGCGGTCATGGAGAAGGCCACACCACACATTGACCTTTGGACTGTCGCGTATGTGTTCAATGACCACGTGGAGGTTTTCAGAGCCCCAGATCCTCACATTGTGCCGGTTGACCTTCCCCGATACATGAAAACAAGCTTCATCTGTGAACATGACCTTTTTCAGGTAATCTTCGTCATCCTCTACGTGGCCGAGCATTTCCACGGCAAACGCCTTGCGTTTGGGTCCATCATCTGGTTTGAGTTCCTGCAGCATCTGCACCTTATAGGCATAAAGCTTCAGACTTTTATGCAAAATCCTATGCACAGTGGTGGTTGGTAGTGGCAATTCTCTGGATGCGCGTCGAATTGATTTTCTGGGACTTTGTTGAAATGATTCATGCACTCGTTCAACGTCTGCCGCACTTGTCCTTGGTCGACCGGTACTCTTCTGTTTCAGGACACTTCCAGTCTCCTTAAACCTCTTGTACCACTCTCTGATACTAGTCCGCGATGGCGGATTCCTTCCATACCTTGTACAGAAATTACGCTGAACTTGGGTGTCGGATCTCGTCTCGATGAACCATTCGACGCACAGAGCTTTCTCCTGTGGTGTCGCCATTTTCTTTTACATTAAACCACCAGACCTGAAAATAAAGAAAACCATATTAGTTTCTGTATCATATAAAACAAACGGTATTGTTTTATTATTTGTGGTTCTAAATTTATTAACAACCAAAGTTGTCCAGGTCTTTTTGGAACACCCTGTATTAAATTTCACACCACTTTGTAGTTTAAATGTACAGTACTTACAAAGAAACAGCAAAAATTAAAAAATTATGACATTAAAAATAATATAACAAATAAGAATTACATCAAAACTTTCTAAGGAAGTTCATAAATGTTGACAAGTGTTACAAATTTTGAGCTGTTTCAACTTTAGGCCATATACAGGGTGGTTCAAAAGTCCTGCCTCAAGGGGGAGGGTATTGGTAGAATATATTCTATGTAGTATTAACTTAATTCCAGGTTTTCTGTTTTGTTTACAGTGTCACGGCCTTAAAATTTGCAAGTTGCAGAACAACAACGTACAACGGTGTACACTCCCCAAGAAAAGGTGGAATTAGTTCTCTCACATGTTGAGGGTCTCAGTCAGGGGATGGCGGCTGCAGAATTTCACAGAAGACATCCAGAAAAACCAAAACCTGATCAGCGAACTGTCAGACGTCTCCTTAAAAAACTAAAAGAAACAGGAAATATAGAAGACAGAAAGAGAAGTGGTAAGCCGCGATCAAACACAAGTGGGGAGATGTCAGAAAGTGTACTAGCAATAGTAATAGCGAATTCAAAACGTTCAAGTAGGAAAGTTGCGCAAGAACGGAACATTTCGCATCAAAGTATTCTTAGAATACTTAAAAGGAACAAGTTCCATCCATGCAAAGTTACCTTTGTGCAGGAATTGCACGGAGACGATTGCGACAGAAGACTCGAATTCTGCGGATGGTTTCAAACAACACTTACCACAAAGCCTACTTTACCACAATTCATTTACTTCACTGATGAAGCTTCGTTCCACCTTAATGGACACGTCAATGGACAGTGTGTATAACAGTGTGTATTGGGCAGATGAAAATCCACATCATGCAATTGAAGGACATTTCCAAACGACTCCTAAACTAAGCGTCTGGTGAGGTATTTAGTGGGGCTGATATGTGAAAAATTGAGAGGAATTGTGGCTTTTGTGGTAAAAGCATCAAAATTGGCATAGATCATATTTAATATGTACTAAATTATTTCAGATATAGTGCCAAGTTGAATATTTCCCCTGACGCCCATAAATGGGAAAAATCTAAGATCGCCGAATTGCGAAAATCCATTAAGTCGCATATCTTCGGCAATATATCATATAAAAACATGAATGAAGTGTCCTTTTCTGTTTTTCGCTACAAATGCTCAGAATTGGTTGAATGAGAACATACCTCATAGGTCGATAGGTAGAAGCATGGGCGTAGGAGGCGGGGGGGGGGGGGGGGGGGGGGTCCTGGATTCCCCAGTCAACCTTTGTGTCGGGTCCATTTTGCCTCACTTTGTCGGGTCCATCACATCATGTCAATGAGAGAAAAATTAAAAAGGAAGGAATATGTTTTCCTTCATAAATGCTTGTTTAAATTGTTGCTTATATCTTAGGAAACACATGTTCAGTACAATAACTGTACTGTCGTACTATGTAAACCTAGATAACTGTATTCCTATCAAGTGGTAGTATTGGATGATTAGATCCATTGAAGCTATTGTTCGCTTTGCATTAAATTAGATATAAGAAATGTTTATTTTTGTTTTAATCTGAAATTTGTATTGTGGACTTAAGCTTAACACAAGTTAACAGTAGGTGATATTGTTTACCTAGCATGATACACAACAAATAATAATAAATACATGACATAACAATACTATGGTTTATGTAACCCCAAATTAACATATTTACAAAAATTTAGCTTTGTCTTCCTACAGATACTACTATCAAAAAGTGGAAGTATACATTTTTAACACTCCACAGTCCACACTCCCCTTGCTTCTACCAGCATCATTTTTTATGGCTTGGCCGTTTCATTTTCGCTCAGCCATACACTAGAAAAATTCCTGCAGATGATAATGTGGTAGCTCAATACTTTTTTTTTTTAGATTATGGAAATGTTGGTTTGAAGCTCTGAGCAACATCTTTCTTGTCGGGTCCAAACACCTGGACCCCTCAGAGACTACTTATCCTGTACGCCCATGGGTAGAAGGGGTCCGATTGAATCGCCACTACGTTCCCCGGACTCGGCTCCACTCGACTTCTTTTTGTGGAGTTACCTTAAGAATACAATGTACGAAAATCGTCCAAGAACACTTGAACAATTGAAGAACCGTATCAGTACTCTATACAACAACATTATTGCAGATACTATTGCAAATGTGTACAACAGCTTACGTACCCGCATTAAATTGTACAGTAAAATGCAAGGCTCACAGTCCGAAAATTAAACATTGTCAATTATCCACTAAAATGAGGCAGGACTTCTAGACCGCCCCTGTATATATAACCTTGGTTTTGCTTTCGCCCGAATTGTTCATTCTGACGAAGGTCAAGCTTGTCACTCCTATATATATATATATATATATATATATATATATATATATATATATATATATACTTTCGGGGGATGATTTGGGGGGTGAGATCGAGTGAAAAAGTTAATACAACAACGTTAATACAACATAGGTGCTATTTCCAACCATTGCGGAGCTACGGACGTTTTAAGATGTGCAAACAACAAATCCCTACTTGTGTGTAATTCAATAGATTGCAGCACTGGTGGTAGTTTCGGTTAACGAAGTTACCACTACTAATCCTCAGTTTTTTTTCTTTCAGTTGGTTCTGATCTGTGATACGAGACACTGTGTTGTGCTAAGGTGAACAATTAAAATGAATCAACAGTTCACACTCGCTGAATACGCTAATATCCATTTCATTTATGGATTCTGTGATGATAATAGCAGAGCGGCAGTTGAGGAATATCAAAGACGTTTTCCGAACCGCCGAATATCGAACAGGCAAGTGTTTAGTGACACACACAGAGATTAAGGGAAACAGGGCAATTGTTCCACGTAACCAAGAACATGTAGTACGACGGCCCGTTGCTGTGGAGAGGCGCATACTGGATCTAATATAACGTAGCCTAACTACCAATGTTCGAAGGATTTCTAGACGAATTTGTGAATCCGCATCGCGTGTATGGCGAACCATACATGATGAGGGTTTGTATCCCTATCATTTGCAACGTGTGCAAACTCTTCAACCGGATGATTACGATAAACGTGTTCAATTTTGCCAGTGGATGCATCCCCAAATTCTTAATCGCATACTGTTTAGTGATAAGGCACAATTCATTCGGGAAATTCCTACTTGTGGTCCGTCAATAATCCCTACAGTATCGTTGAAAGAAACTTTCAACATCGATTCTCGGTGAATGTTTGGTGCGGTTTAATTGGAGATCAGCTGATTGGACCGTTCGTTTTGGAGCAACGATTAACTGCTGATATTTATTTGAACTTCCTGACGAACGATTTGCCGTTTTTGATGGAGGACGTGCCCTTGGAGACAAGGCGCAGGATGTTCTTTCAGCACGATGGGGCACCACCACAGTTTGGTCGTCATGTTACGGATTACTTGAATCAGCGGTACGGGAATCGTTGGATTGGTCGTGCTGGTCCAGTATCGTGGCCCCCGAGATCTCCGGGCCTAACCCCGTTAGATTTCTTTTTATGGGGCCTTATGAAAGAGATGGTCTACAAGACCAAAGTACAAACGAGATAGGAACTCTTGCGTCGGATTATGAATGCCGTTGCTTACATACGAGAACACCCCGAAATGATTCAATGGGCAGTGGACTCTTGTTTGGAACGAGCAAGGTTGTGCATTGAGCGGACATTTTGAACATTTATAAGGTGTATCTCATAAAATGTAGCAATAAATACATCAGATTTAATACTCTCGTTTATTTTTTTCCGTGCACCTTAAAACGTCCGTAGCTCCGCAACGGTTGGAAATAGTACCAATGTTGTATTAACTCTTTTACGCGATATCACCCCCGAAAGTATGGCAGACCGGTTGTGAAACACCCTGTATATATATATATATATATATATATATATATATATATATATATATACCGGGTGTGGCAAAAAACTAGGACACTATTTTAAATGTATATTTTAAACAAATAACGTAAACAAACTTTAAAACAACCTTTCTTCAGTATAGGATCACTTATCTTACACATCATGACAAGAGATGTTCAAAATTACCTCCGCATTATCCTTACAGAGCTCAAGACGCATTCGCCACTCGTCGAAGCACTGTTTAGAAATCGTTGCGATATGCTACGCCATTTGTTTACTGCGATTGTAACTCTAAGTTGTTGAACATTTCGGATTTGATGACCATGGCGGTAAACCTTTTCTTTTAATGCTTCCCACACTGAGTAGTCCAACGGATTTAAACCCGGGCTGTTGGCCGGCCACATTGCTGGTTCTATGAAATCAGGGGCTGTTTGTCTTAGATAATTTCAACTGTGACTCTAGCGCGATGACAAGGTGCACCATCTTGCTGGTAAACGAAGTTATCACTGCATATTTGTCTAATATCTTGAAAATATGGGCTAAGAACATAATTATAGTAATATTCTGAATCCATTCGTATTTTTGGTTCTACAAAAACTATCCTTGTCTTTCCAAGTTTTGAAAATGCTGCATCGACCATTACACGAGGCGAAAATCTGTGTTTCTCTTAACAACCTTTCAGGCAGTGGCGTAACTAGGGTGGGGCAGGTGGGGCGCGTGCTCTGGGCGCCAAATTTGGGGGGGCGCCATTTTTATGATTTAAAAAAAAAATTTAAGAGTAAAAACATGCTCTTTTGGAAATGTACCGGTACCATATCTCTAGCCATCGAATTTCCATGAATTTCAGATTTTTAACTTCATTTAACTTTATTATTTCATTCTATTTTTATTAGAATTTTATTATGAATTATTAATTTATTCTATTTTTTTGTTTCTTTCTCTAGAAAATTTTACCATGAAGCGAACATTACCGATACCGAAAAGTCCGAAAAAGAAGCTGAGTGGAGCAGAAGGCAGGAAGAAAAGAAAAATGCAAGAAGCAGAAGCTAAAAAGTCAAGTGGCTTTATGATGTCATTTCTTGAACAGCAACAAGCTGGTCCTTCATCAGCATTAACTGCATCAGATATGAGTGTTGACCAACCCGCCAGTGTATCAGAAGGAGAATTAAGTGTCTTTCAAGAACCAGAAGTGTCTTTCAAGAAGCCAGAAGATGCTAAAACTTTGAGTAGCGAAAAGCAGGAAAAAACAGCAAAGCCTATACCAGATGCGATTCAGCATCACGATGTAGGCTTCTTGGAGTTTGATAAAATATCAAAAAAAGTAATTTTATCAGATGCCCTGAGGACAGAAATGGTCACATTGGGTTCGAAGTATTTTCAAAATAGTGAAGGGCCATTTGTTCCCACACAAACCCGATCAATGAATGAAAGAGGGTTTAAAAGAAAGTTGGGAAATGGATGTGGAGAAGAGGTTTGGCGCTCATGGCTTGTTTATTCTCCAGAGAAGAAAGCAGCTTTTTGCTTTTGTTGTTTGCTATTTTCTCAAATTGGCAATCAGTCTTCATTGGAGCAAGAAAATGGATTCAATCATTGGAAAGCACCAGAAAGGCTTAGCACCCATGAAAATGCAAAAAATCATCGATACTGCTTCACCCAATGGAAGGAAATGGAAAGAAATCTTTTAGAAAACAGAGGAATCATTGACGTAGAGCTTCAAGCTCAAATTGCAACAGAAAAACAAAAATGGCGAGATGTTCTCCACAGAATTCTCCATTGCATAAAATTTTTAGCAACTCAGAACCTTGCATTGCGTGGTCACAAGGAATCCCTTAGACAGGAAGAGGAAAGCAGTATTGGAAATTTTCTTGGGTTATTAAAATTGTTGGCAAGGTTTGATCCTGTCATGAAAGAACATCTCAGTATTGTGGAAAAGCACCCTGGAAGAACATCATATTTATCTCCGTTAGTGCAGAATGAATTTATTCAGCTGATGGCTTCTACTGTTCGCCAGAAATTGTTACAGAGCATTCATAAGGCCAAATATTTTGGCCTCATGTTTGATTCTACTCCAGAGCAAGCACATCGAGAGCAAATGGCAGAAACAGTTCGTTATGTTGATATTGATTTTCAGGAGAAAACAATTTTTATAAAAGAGTCTTTTCTTGGATTTATCCAATTAAAACGAAAGGATGCTGAAAACATTGTGGAAGTGATTTTGGAACAACTGGAAAAAGACGAAATGCCGTTAGAAGACTGTCGATCTCAATGCTATGACAATGCTGCAGTTATGGCTGGTTATAAAAGTGGTATTCAACAGAGGATTATTGAAAAAAATAGCAAAGCTATTTTTGTAAACTGCGATAATCATTCTCTCAATTTGGTTGGAGTGCGTGCTGCTAACCATGATGCAGTGATGGTGACTTTTTTGGTGCAATTCAGTCGCTTTATTCATTCTTTTCACGTTCAACTCTCCGTTGGCAAAAGCTGAAAGATGCCATACCAATAGTTGTCAAATCTGAATCTGAAACTCGATGGAGTTCCAGAACAGAGGCTGTGAAGCCTGTTCATGAATACTTTGATATTATAGTGGAACTCTTGCAAAGCATGGTTGATGATCAAAATGAAACTGCTGATACAAGAGGTGATGCAAGGCAGGTGCTGAATCAAATTTTGACTTTTCATTTCTTGGCTTTGCTTGGATTTTGGAACAAAATTCTTGTTCGGATTGATCGTGTTCAAAAACGACTCCAAGATCATACATGAACTTTCATGATGCTGCTTATGATTTAAAAGCCCTTCAAGATTATTTTTTAAGCAGTCGAGAATCATTGGCCAGTGAATCACTTGAAGCAGGGCGGAAACTGTGTGATGAATGGGATATTCAAGTAGAAAGACGCCCCAGAAAGAAGAAACAAATGCCTGGTGAAAAAAGCCAAGGATGTAGGGTTAACTGCGAAAGAAGAAATTATGAGAATAATGAAAGAAACTAGTGATCGTCTCCATAATGAAATGGAAGAAAGATTTGTCCGTCTCCATGACTTGGATTCAAAATTTGGATTTCTTTTAGATGCTAGAGGATTATTGTTTGACTCAAATGAAAGCAACAGTAGTCATGACGTAAATATCTTAAAGAAAAGTTGTCTCAACCTTGGACAGTTTTATAGCAATGATATTGACGGCTTTGAGCTTTATGAAGAAATTCTGGATTGTAAGATGCTTCTGAAAAGTCGCCCAAATGTTCAGATTTCTAAAGCTGAGGAACTCCTCAAGTTTATTGTTCAGTAAGGAGATGAAAATGTTTTTCCAAATTTGAGAGTAGCTATTCAGATAATGCTCACTATTGCAATTTCAATTGCCAGCTGTGAGCGATCTTTCAGCAAGTTAACATTGATCTTATCATATTTGAGAGCTTCAATGGGCCAAGAAAGACTTTCTGCTTTAGCCTTGCTCAGCATTGAACGTGAGGAAACTGAAATAACAAATTTTGATGACATTATTGATAAGTTTGCATCAGCAAAAGTAAGAAAAATACATGTTTAGTGTGAAGTTCCAAATTATTCATTAAAAGAGCCAAAAATAATAGGTGCAAATAAGGTATTTCTTTTAAGGTACCATATAATTGGAATGATTTTTGTCAGTATCTAATATTCTAATTGCTAATTCTGCTATCGGTAATTCAGTAAAATTCAAGAAAACATCAAAGTGTATTCTCATGAAAAGTTATGCCTCTCCTTGTACATATATTAATTGTTTCTGTTGTAATTCGGCAAATAATTAACCATACTTTGGTTCTATAAAATTAAATTGTATTAATAGAAATTTAATATCAACCTTAATAGTAAATATACGCGGTTATGCAGTGGCGTATCAAGGGAGGGGCGAGAGGGGCGACCGTCCCGAGCGGCACTTCCCGAGGGGCGGCAAATTACTGTCAGGCGGGCGCAGTATGCAAAATTTTGGGTTTTTATGTTTTAAAATGCAACCCTCCAAAAAATTATATCTCATCATTGTCGCGCGTTATTTGTGTACAAAATATACATGGTTTTGATGAAAAATCATCATTAAATGCTATATATGCCACCTCAATTCCACTATTTCCACAAATAGTTGCGTTAAATTTTCACATCGGAAAGGTTGCCAGCCGTAATTTTCAGACTTTCCCTATATTATTTAGGTTAGGCTTTGCATTCTTTGAGCTTTGATGATGTTAATAATTAATGGTTGTTTTATTTTGCAGATACCCTACTGAATTAGCAAACATGAGCAAACGACAGAGACTGAGTGGTGCTGCATACAAGAATCTTCGCGAAAAAAAAGAGGAGGAAGGTATGAAAAAACTATATAGGGCTATGGGTTGATTGCCTGATACCCTCATCCGTTGGAAATTTCTAGCAGATTTCAGTGGAGAGTTAAATGACAAAAGCCCTATGTTTTTTCGTTAGAGAGTTATGAATATGTAGGTCTTTAAAGGACCTCTTTATATTTAATTGTTTATGATAATTTTAGCGTCAGGATTTTAGATGCCTATATGTGAACGAAAAGAAATTGTCCCACCTTATTTTTGCTGGGTCTTAGTTTGCTTCGATGTAGGGCGTTACGATCTTTTTCTGTGTAGGGCCGCCACGATGGAGTTACGTGATGAGTTAACTTCTTGTAATAAATATAGGCAGTCACAATATAAACACTTTTAGGCATAGGCCTATCCTGTAGTTTATCATAAGGAATTCACTCAGAACTTTAGGGAAGACAAAAGCACATCCTCCCTGTTTAAAGCGTTCGCTGTACAATTAAACAGCCCTGAGAGCCGTTCCTTCGCGTTGTATTTTCATTATTTGCTGCTCTGGAAAAATTTTGTTTGGTCTACTTCTCTGTGGTAGACTAAACAATAAATTGGGTTTTCTTGTTGCTATGTGAGGCTCGATTCATACATACAGGTTCTTTGTACGTATGGCAATTATTTCATTCCCAATAGGCTATGTCGCCAATCCCGAGGCAATTTTGTATAGATATTTAATTCAATTAATTAATAATTTATATTTAATTATGAAATAAAGGTACCACATATGATACTATGTTGTGAGCGCGTATAGTTTTTCCATAGAAGGCAAGCGTGCTGCTAAGCGATTTCATCAGTTAATGGGATTCTCAGACACACCTTCAGTGCCTTCTGGGAAGCAAGGAGATCAACCGCAATGTGATATATCTTTAGAGATAGATGTTCAAGCGGCAACTTCAAGTGAACCCCCAAATAATCAGGATCAACCCTCATCTACATCACAAAGTCACCCACCCACCCATCACCCCAGAGTCTGTTTAACGATTCTGGCAACTGGCCCGTTCCAATGACGGACAATTTGAGAATCGAACTCATTAAACGTGGACCATCACATTTGAAAAACATGAATGGACCCTTTCCAGCTGATTCAAACAATAGGTCAATGTCAAAAGTTTGGTATTTCAAAACTTGGAAAATGGCGAAAAAATTGAAAGGTCATGGCTAATCTTCTCACCTTCAAAATGTAGCTTGCATTGCTTTTTCTGTCGTCTCTTCAACAACATCTCCAGTGCATTTGGAAAAGAAGAAGGATTTTTTTGCCTGGAGGAAACTGAATCCAAGAGTACCTGAACATGAAAACAGTCCATATCATACCCGATGCTTTGAACAATGGAAAGAGTTGTCTATGCGCCTTCAGTTGAATGCTACAATAGATAATGCACATCAGTTGCAAATAAACATGCTACTGCTAAGTGGAAAGAAATACTGAGACGAATTTATGACTGCATCACGTTCTTGGCAAAACAAGATCTTGCATTCCGAGGGCACCGAGAGAACTTAAATGAAGAAGCTGGGCTAGCTGGCAATTCTGGAAACTTTTTGGAGTTAATAAAACTAATGGGCAAATATGACCCAGTAATTAGGGAACATCTTACAAAAATACGAATGACTGACAAGATATCCACTACGTATTTGTCACCTAACATTCAAAATGAGTTCATCACACTAATCGGCTGTAATGTTCGAAAATGTATAATTGATAATTATATAATTTAATGTGTCTACAGTAGTGCAAAGTACTTTGCAATAATTTTCGATAGTACACCAGATATATCGCATATTGATCAGATGTCTCAGGTAATTCGCTATGTGTCGATTAAAGATGGTAATGTAGAGGTGAAGGAATCCTTCGTTGATTTTATTAAATTAGAGGGGAAGACTGCTGAGGCAGTTACTGATCTCATTGTCACTAAGCTCCGTGAGGATGGGCTGGATATCCAGAATTGTTATGGTCAAGGGTATGACAATGCTGTTACGATGGCAGGTATTCATCTTGGAGTTCACCGCAGAATTCTTGATGTTAGCAAACACGCTGTTTTCATTCCTTGCAATAACCACTCGCTGAACTTGGCTGGAGTTCATGCCGCGGGACTGAGTCCTAATGCTGTAACTTTCTTTGGAACAATTGAACGAATTTTCGTCTACTTTTCTTCCTCTACTCATCGTTGGGATGTCTTAACAAAACATTCCAAAATCACTGTCAAGCGAGTCTCTGATACGCGGTGGAGTGCTAAGTATGATGCTGTTTCTAGTCTTAAGAAGAACTTGACTCACGTTGTTAGTGCCTTGGAAGAACTGAGTGAAGGGGTCTCCGAAAATCTGGACACAAAGGGCGATGCTGAAGCTCTGTTGACCTCCATCATGTCATACATATTCATTGTGTACTTATTTTTCTGGATCCAGTGCTGAAAGAAATCAATGATGCTCAGCTATATTTTCAAAGAAAGGGACTTGCTTTGGACCAGAGTGCATTAAAAATGAACTCTTATCCGTGTTTTTACTAATGAACGAGAGGCAGTAGTATGAAACGCTGCAGATGCCACCGAAGAGTTCTGTAATGAAATGGATATCAGTATAGACCGCAGAGTCAGGAGACGGAGAAGAATGCCTGGAGAGCAAGCTCGTGATGCTGGATTGACCGTGCAAGAGGATGTACGCAGAGAAGTTTTTGAAATCATGGATCGTTTATTAGCAGAAATTGAAAAACGCACAGTTTGTCTTAAAAACATGAATGATCGCTTTGAATTTCTGACTCCTTCGTACCTTTTGAATCAGTCCAAAGATGAAGAAATTAATACCAAGGTCAATAATTTTTCTTCCATCTACAATGACATTAATCCAGGAAGTCTACTGGAAGAAATAAAGCGTTTGCGCAGACATTTGCTCAGTTTCGAAAGCATAAGCGTCGACGATGATCCAAAGAACTGGGATATGTTAAAACTACTTCAGTGGATCGTTAAATGGGATCTAGTGGAATCTTTGCCTCGTATAACAATTGCCCTCCGGATCTGTCTAACTACATGCATGTCCGTGGCAAGTTGCGAACGAAGTTTCTCGAAACTGAAACTTATAAAAACTTACCTCAGGTCAACTATAAGTCAATCTAGACTGAGCAATTTGGCGATTATTTCAATTGAACGCGAAGTTGCAGAGACAATGGAATAGAAAAAATCATTCATGAATTTTCTGTTATGAAAGTCCGAAAATTTAACTAGGCATTATACATTATATAGTTATTGTTAAAATTATGTAGTGTATTATGTACGGTACATTATGTAGTATTGTTAAAATTGAAGTTGCTTTATTTAAGTTTTTCTTCCAATAAAAGTTTTGTTTAGAAGTGTATTTTTGTAAAGGAATTGTTTTTAAAATTGAAAATTGTTGCAGGGGGGGGCGGCGTTGGCATTTTCGCCCCGAGAGGCAAAAAGTATTGGTACGCCTCTGCGGTTATGTATATGGATAGAAAAACATTAAAGTATGAACTGTAAAAATAATTTTTATGAATTGTATTTTCATTTCATTTCAATTTATTTTTACATATTTTTGTACAGTTTTATATGTATATAACTGTTTTTCATTTTCATTTGTCATAAAATAAACTTCTTCTTAAAAGTGTATTTTGTTAGCGGTATTATTACGAGTAACCAGTTTGAGTACCATTATAAGAATTCAGCCAGAATTTTAAAGAACACTGGTTTTAAGGGCGCCATTTATTGATTTGCCCTGGGCGTGAGCAACCCTAGTTACGCCTCTGCTTTCAGGTGTTATATCACGTTTCCTTATGAAAGCGGCATAAGGAAACTAACTGTAAATATTTTCTCATCACTAAACTATGTCGTACGAACTGTGCGCGGTGAAAATCTAAGAGTAATTGTTGGCAACATAGCAAGCGATTTTGCTTATGAA